>OY992882.1:32152063-32153734 GCA_963921405.1 Cepaea hortensis | reverse complement strand
TACCCTCTTCCTCTTCTCCTCCCCCTCCTCCCTCTCCCTCCTCCATCCTCCTCTTCTCTCTTTCTCCTCCTCCTCCCTCTTCCTCCTCCCAGCTCCTACTCCTCCTTTTTCTTCTTCTTCTGCTGCTGCTGCCGCTGCTCCATTTACCCAAGTTAATATATTACCAAGTTGGTCTTCGTTTATCTAAGGTTGTTCTAACTGCAACCAATAAATGATTAGACAGACAGACAGACAGACAGACAGACAGATAGACAGACAGACAGACAGACAGACAGACAGACAGACAGACAGACAGACAGACAGACAGTCGGGAACGGGAACTTATATGACTACTCATATGAATTAAATGAGATGCTCCCCATCAGGGGCTGGGCGAAGCCGGGCCGGATCAGACAGATAGACAGACAGATAGACAGACTGACAGACAGACAGACAGACAGACAGACAGACAGACAGACAGACAGATAGATAGTCGGGAACGGGAACGTGAGCTTATATGACTACTTATATGAATTAAATGAGATGCTCCACACCAGGAGATGGGCGATGCCGGGCCGGGTCAGACAGACAGACAGACAGACAGACAGACAGACAGACAGTCGGTAACGGAAACGGGAACTTATATGACTACTTATATGAATTAAATGAGATGCTCCCCACCAGGGACTGGGCGAAACCGGGCAGGGTCAGGCAGACAGATAGACAAACAGATAGACAGACAGATAGACAGTCGGGAACGGGAACTTATATGACTACTTATATGAATTAAATGAGACGCTCCACACCAGGAGCTGGGCAATGCCGGGCCGGGTCAGACAGACAGACAGACAGACAGACAGACAGACAGACAGACAGACAGACAGACAGACAGACAGACAGACAGACAGACAGTCGGTAACGGGAACGGGAACTTATATGACTACTTATATGAATTAAATGAGATGCTCCCCACCAAGGACTGGGCGAAGCCGGGCCGGGTCAGCTAGTATGACTATAAAATATGAAATACAGAATCAACTATTGTACTCTGAACAATTCCCTTGCATGTTCCATCCCTATCTTCAGTTATCAGAGTCCCCATGATGAAAGTGCACGTCGTAGCTTGACTGAACGTCTGCCTGCGTTTCCCTCTACGTGTTGAGTGACGTCCAGATCCTCTGTTCACTCTTCACCCACATGCCCCGCTGAACTAACCTCTCCATACATGGGTCCTTTGTTTTGCTGCACTTTCCTCTCGATTCCAGAGAGCCTTCACTCGCCACATAAGCCTTGTCAAAGTATATATTGCGGCCCATAGCAACGGAAGCAGCCAGTCTACCTGCCTGTTCATTTCCTCGCACACCTTCATGCTCTGGGCAGACAATCCATGACATGCGCTTGACCTTAGTCATTTCGAGCGATGTAAGCCATTCCATGCGGAACATACCAGCTTATATTTTATGCAGCATAGTTTGAGAGTGCGTCACAAAAACAATATTCTATTCTGAAATACTTTCCTGTACTCTTTCTGTATAACTTTTCTGTAAACTAAAATACACGTACAAGGAAAACAACACTAACACAATATGTCCCATTGAAGTCGCTTTATGTAAAATAGAAATAACAGAGAAAAAGAAGTTTTTGCTTTACAGCAGAATATTTCTAAAATTAAACTTGTCAAGCCAATCCGCT
>OY992882.1:32142063-32147063 GCA_963921405.1 Cepaea hortensis | reverse complement strand
GCTGGATGGGGGTAGACGGTGGCGGGATATCATCGAGATATTGATCCAGAGCACCAAGGACTTCGTTGGAGAATCGGGTAGATCCTAGTCAACCAAGGGGTGAGAGAAAAGACGCTGGTGTAACTAGAAAGTTCTTCGTTTGGAACCCACAGGGTAAAATAAATAGAGGAAGACTCAAAAAGACACCGAGAACAGAATTAGGGAAAGAGATGGATACTATAGGGAGTACACATGCCGGGTAGAAGATAGCAAAGATAGGAGGGTTTGGCGCAAGTTGCTTGAAGTCCTCTGCTCCACTGGGATTAAGAAGAAGAAGGATGATGAGGAGAAGGAGGAGGAGAAAACACATTGTAACGTCTCATAAGTTGTACATGTGCGCTTGCTACGGCCCATATGTATTTATTACTTCCTTTGAGCACAGAGACTGGAACGGATTCTTGATGTTAAATATTTCTACCGAGAGCATTTGTAAGCTTGCCTGCCCGCCCGTCGTCATGGGTTAGAATTCGCATTCAGGCAGATTTTTACAATCAACCCAGCATGAAATGGGTACAAGGACATCTTAAAATAGTAAAGGCACCCGGCATGACCTTGACTTCTTCACCCCTAGGAGATTATGTCAGTTGCATATCATTTACATGACGTCGCAGTCAACACCAGCATCATTCATTATTTGCTGTTGTGATCTCTTGGTAATTTTACGTTCAGTAGTTTGCCATTGCTTTATGAACGACTGGCACTCATACCATTTCGTAAAAAATCAACGCAAGGTGGTCTACTGCCAAATCGCGCGCACCTGTGTTTCGAACGCGGGTATGTAGGATCACAAACTGCGTCCGTAACTCCTTCGCTAGGAGACCACTGGGCTATAAAAAATATGGCGCTAGTGCCATATGCCTAATAGGTCTCTAGTCGTGAGAGAAGCGTCGTTAAATTAACTCTTAACAGATTGGTAACTACAATAAAGGATGGGGATAGAAATAATTACAATTAAGAACAACTTTCACCGTCTCTCTGCTGCTACCCGATACATGTAAATAATGCCTTAGGACTGTTTTTGTTTGAGTCAAATACTCACATATCTTTATCTTTATCCAACGACGATAACTTCTTAATGTAATATTGCTTAGTGAATCACGAACAGCCAATAGGAGCTGGATGTGATTGCAACGTCCCGCAAAAGGACATACAACTTTCGAGTTAACTGATTCAGTGCCGAAGGATACCATATCGCCAAATGTGACCTCCCATTTGGACAGAAGGACGGTATATCGCCATACTATCGTCATCGTGTTATTTAGTTTGTTTCGTGGTATCTTCCGCAATTTTAATGCTCAACGAACGGAAACTTACATACTAATACTTTTTTCATTTGATTCTAGACTGTTTAGTCCAAACTAATTTTTCTTTGGCACTTAATGATTGATTGATTGATTGATTTAGGAACCGACATCACAGCATTCGGGACATTCCCATAAGCGCTCCGTCCCCATCCTCAGCAGCCAGCGAAGAGTTCCAACACTAATAGTTCCAGTAGCAATCTGATTATATGTCCGTCTCGCCTTTCCTCCGAGCGCCGAGCTTCGGCCAGATCCCCTCGTCACACCTCGCTGTCTCATTCTTACCAGACTATGGTGATCCATCTGCTCCTCCGAGGTGTACACGTGCTCCCACAAGGCCGCAACCACGTCTGCCTTGTCATGCAGCAATACTCCACTAAGTTTTGCCGAGCCAGCCAATCTGTCCGCCTGTTCATTCCCCAGCACACCGGCATGCCTTGGAGAAAAGATCCAGGTGATGCTTACTACCCGTGACCTCCAAAGCGAAGCAAGCCACTCTGCACGAAACCTGCCTGTTCTCACCCTTCTCAGCATGCTTTCTGAGTCAGTTACAATCACAATGTGTGTATGTATCGTGTTTTCTATCCAGCGGAAAGCTGCACTGACCGCCTCCACCTCCATTCTTAAGCTAGATGTAGTGTTATCATATGCCAGGCTCTCCTGCACCAAACACCGACCATTAGTTTTTGCCAAGAACCCCCAGGCACTTCTCCTACCTCTCAACACTGACCCATCCGTGTAGATAACCACATCACCCGGGCGTGAATTTTCCTGAATTAGTTGCTGAATTTCCACTTCCGTGGCTCCTGCTGGCCACTCCCTGCACTCCCGGTTCAATGTTATTACAACTCTGCACAAGTCTGACTGCACGGCTGTTTGGCACTTAATCAGTTAAGACATGAGCATGCTTGGGGCAAGGGAAGTGGTGAAGTTCGAGAAAATATCCGCTGAGCCGTGATGACAGCGTCAATCTGCAAGGACCTGCTGCACTACGATGGGGTTCTTTATTTCTAAGCTAAACTCCAGCTTAACGCTTCTAACGGGATCTGAGCTGGGGATATTACAGTAGTAAGAATGTGCTGAAAGCAATGACACACCACGGAATGTAACATTGCATTAAAACCGTCACAAAATGCCAAAACATGTTGGGGCTGATTGCAACGTCGTGTAAATGAATAGTATTATGAGATATACTGGGTGTATGATGCTATATCAATATTTCTTCACCAAACGACATGTGATGGATGTGAGCAGTACCACACTGCCCTCCTGACCTTCCAGAACATGGTCTGATATCCGTCATATAGGATATAGGGCTAGGTTTTTCTCTTGGAATATTGGGTTGTTAACATTGAAATACCTAAATCCCATAGTGGGAAACTGCCAACCTAGGTCTAATTCCAGCCCGTCGGTATTTACAATGCTGAATCATTACCTGGCTACATCCTAATATGTCCCTAAGTTCCCTTTTCTGGTCTTGCAGACTCTGCTGACTTCTGAACATGGAGAGGGGAACGAGAGCTCTGCAACATTATCAGTGGAGTTAGAAATATGGTACCGGGTGGGAAGAGAAGTCTTCCACGCCAGCCTCACTGCGATAGATGCACGCCCGTTTCAGGGCTCAAACCACCTCGCCGTTCATGTATAGCACTTAAGTCCTTAAACCCAGTCTTTCAGAGAGTGCGTCCACTGCACAGCCATCTTAAGTACCCATTTAAACCCAGTCTTCCAGAGAGCCAACTTCACAGCCATCTTGAAATAAAGGACCCATTCACACACCTAAGGGCGCACTGTGCTTATGGCGCTAAACGCATGTGTGTCATAGACTAATCGGCGTTCGTTGGGTGTTGAGGTCAGTTTCACACCTGTCGTATTTACCTCCAAAAACAATTACATGTTAAGCTGAGTTGACCTGTGAACCCAGGTCAGTTTTAAAGATTCGTATCCGCCCCGGTTCTGATCGAACCGATGACCACCAGACCGCTGTGACCAACGTCTAGCCACTACGCTTCCACATTTCCCCGTGGCCATATCGCCACGAAAATGCCTTAATAAAAATAATGACACCGAAAACAAAAACCACTTGATATGCTTAAATATAAATGACTTACCTCTGTCGCCCTCTGGAATTTTTATATTCAACAAAGTGTTTTTACCGTAGCAAATTATCTTCAAATTAAACGCATTTTTCTAAGCGGATTTAATATATTTTTACACGATTGATACATTACACAAAAAAACCTGCATTCAGACGATTTTTGCACGGACACCAAATCATCGCCACGGCTGCTGCTAGCAGAGAGTTTTGTAATAAGCTTTGAAAACTGCCGCCTCTTGTCGCTTGCATTCCAATTTATTCTAGTCTGAGAGCTTGACAACTGCGCGAGGGATCGACAACTCGCGATGGACAGGGAGAGAAATGGGGAAGGGGGAAGAAAGGGAAGGGTGAATAAGAGGGATGAGGGATGAAAAGAAAATTGTGATGGTTTTGTTTGGGTTTTTTTTTTTAAGCAGATGGCGAATATGGAGTAGACAAGAAAATAAATTCGGGTTAAGGGGACGGGTACGTGACGTCATTGTGTAAAACCGTCAATTTTCTATTGTCCATTAAATGTAGGTCTCCGTGGCCAAGTGCATGCGAACGCGGTTCGTGAGCCGCTTACCAGGCGTTCGAAACGCAGCCGCGACCGATTTGTGCAGCAGACACACAGCAGACGCGTTGTGTTAAAACGTATTGGTATGGGAAATACATTAGACTTATAAAAAACATATATTGGAAACAACAAGCTGCAATAAGGATTGATAATGAAGTGGGACAGTATCAGCCAATTAAGAGAGGTGTTAGGCAGGGATGTGTGATGTCTCCAGATCTTTTTTCCCTATACAGTGAAAATATTTTCAGAAATGTAGAGGATATAAATGGAATCAGCATTGGAGGACAAAACATCAATAACATTAGATATGCAGATGATACAGTATTAATTGCAGACAATGCGCAGGACCTGCAACAATTAGTAGATGCGGTTGTTGTACCCAGTGAGCAAATGGGGTTAGAATTAAATTGTAAAAAGACTCAGATTATGGTCGTCACTAGGAAGAAAGAAGTGCCACAATGTAATATACAAGTAAATGGAAATATTCTTCAACAAGTGAATCGGTACAATTATCTTGGAACTGTCATAACATCTGATGGGATGGCTTGAAGAGATTAGAACAAGAATCGCCATGGCGAAAGTAGCCTTTAGCAAGATGAATAACATTCTGACCAATAAAAAGATGTCAATTGAAACGAGAAAAAGAGTGTTGAGGGGATACATAGAGCCTGTTCTTTTGTATGGATGTGAAACTTGGACAATGAGCAGTCAAGCTGAAAAGCATCTGATGGCTGCAGAAATGTGGTTTCTGAGGAAAATGCAAAGAATACCATGGACAGACAGAAAAACCAATGACCAAGTACTACAGGAGACAAATGAACATCGTAAACTGATTAGAGAAATTAGACGTAGACAGTCAAAAATTTTTGGACATGTTATGAGAAGAAATGGATTGGAGAACTTAGTGACAACTGGTAAGATCGAAGGGAACAGACCAAGAGGAAGACCGAGAGGAAAATACCTGGATGGCTTGGCCACATGGCATGGACGAGACAGGAACACTGAG
>OY992882.1:32097063-32139563 GCA_963921405.1 Cepaea hortensis | reverse complement strand
CGGGGTATGATACAGAGAGGTGGGGTATGATACAGAGAGGCGACTACATCAGGCGGGGTATGATACAGAGACGCGGCTACATCAGGCGGGGTATAATACAGAGAGGCGGCTACATCAGGCGGGGTATAATACAGAGAGGCTACATCAGGCGGGGTATGATACAGAGAGGTGGGGTATGATACAGAGAGGCGACTACATCAGGCGGGGTATGATACAGAGAGGCGGCTACATCAGGCGGGGTATGATACAGAGAGGCGGCTACATCAGGCGGGGTATGATACAGAGAGGCGGCTACATCAGGCGGGGTATGATACAGAGAGGCAACTACATCAGGCAGGGTATGATACAGAGAGGCGGCTACATCAGGCGGGGTATGATACAGAGAGGCGGCTACATCAGGTGGGGTATGATACAGAGAGGCGACTACATCAGGCGGGGTATGATACAGAGAGGCGGCTACATCAGGCGGGGTATAATACAGAGAGGCGGCTACATCAGGTGGGGTATGATACAGAGAGGCGACTACATCAGGCGGGGTATGATACAGAGAGGTGGGGTATGATACAGAGAGGCGACTACATCAGGCGGGGTATGATACAGAGAGGCGGCTACGTCAGGCGGGGTATAATACAGAGAGGCGGCTACATCAGGCGGGGTATAATACAGAGAGGCGGCTACATCAGGCGGGGTATGATACAGAGAGGCGGCTACATCAGGCGGGGTATAATACAGAGAGGCGGCTACATCAGGCGGGGTATAATACAGAGAGGCGGCTACATCAGGCAGGGTATAATACAGAGAGGCTACATCAGGCTGGGTATGATACAGAGAGGTGGGGTATGATACAGAGAGGCGACTACATCAGGCGGGGTATGATACAGAGAGGCGGTTACATCAGGCGGGGTATGATACAGAGAGGCGGCTACATCAGGCGGGGTATAATACAGAGAGGCGACTACATCAGGCGGGGTATGATACAGAGAGGCGGCTACATCAGGAGGGGTATAATACAGAGAGGCGGCTACATCAGGCGGGGTATAATACAGAGAGGCGGCTACATCAGGCGGGGTATAATACAGAGAGGCTACATCAGGCGGGGTATGATACAGAGAGGTGGGGTATGATACAGAGAGGCGACTACATCAGGCGGGGTATGATACAGAGACGCGGCTACATCAGGCGGGGTATAATACAGAGAGGCGGCTACATCAGGCGGGGTATAATACAGAGAGGCTACATCAGGCGGGGTATGATACAGAGAGGTGGGGTATGATACAGAGAGGCGACTACATCAGGCGGGGTATGATACAGAGAGGCGGCTACATCAGGCGGGGTATGATACAGAGAGGCGGCTACATCAGGCGGGGTATGATACAGAGAGGCGGCTACATCAGGCGGGGTATGATACAGAGAGGCGACTACATCAGGCGGGGTATGATACAGAGAGGCGGCTACATCAGGCGGGGTATGATACAGAGAGGCGACTACATCAGGCGGGGTATGATACAGAGAGGCGGCTACATCAGGTGGGGTATGATACAGAGAGGCGGCTACATCAGGTGGGGTATGATACAGAGAGGCGGCTACATCAGACGGGGTATGATACAGAGAGGTGGGGTATGATACAGAGAGGCGGCTACATCAGGCGGGGTATGATACAGAGAGGCGACTACATCAGACGGGGTATGATACAGAGAGGCTAAATCAGGCGGGGTATGATACAGAGAGGCGGCTACATCAGGTGGTGTATGATACAGAGAGGCGGCTACATCAGGTGGGGTATGATACAGAGAGGTGGCTACATCAGGTGGGGTATGATACAGAGAGGCGGCTATATCGGGCAGGGTATGATAACGAACGAACGAACGAACGAACAGACTTTATTTTCAAAGGGTAACAAATTGAGCACGCAGGCCCGTCTTACATTCGGCCCTTCCAATCACTCATCTTTCTTTCATCAACAGTGCATAGGAAAAAACATTGTCAAATGAATTTTGTAAACATAAACAATGCATATTACTATGTTATGAGACACATCCACCACCCACCCACTCATCCCCCATTCACTCCAACTCCCCCTTCCAACCACACACCTAACCCACACACACATATATGCCCCAACCCATCCACCATATTCCTACACCTACACATCTCCCCACCCACACAAACCTCTCACCCACCACACATCCCATCCACCCAAACCCCCAAACATACATACATTCCCCAACCCACATACCCCCACATACCCCCACACATCCACCCACCTACACACATCTCCCCACCCACTCACATATCCTCTACCCGTCCCATTACCCACCAACAATCACTCACCCACATATCTTCCTCCACCCACACACCTCCATCTACCCAGCCAAACACACATTCCTCAGCCACACATCCCCCACGCACACACACATCTCCCCGCCAACTCACATATCCCGCACCTACCCACACACACATTCCGCACCCACCCACATAATCTCCCATCTCCCCCAGCCCACTCACAGATCCCGAGCCCACCCCTACAAACATCCCCCACTATCTCCTAACCTACACACACTCACCCACCCACACATCCTCTACCCAACTACACATCCTTCACCCACCCATCCCCCAGCCACACATCCCTTAACCACACACCCTACCCATATACACACATCCCCACCCACACACAATCTCCCCACCCATACACACATCCCTCACACACATCCCCACCCACCAACACATCCCCCATTCACAAACACACACCTCCCATCCACGCACACACAACCCACACACACATCCCCAACCCATACACTCATCCCCTCACACATCCCTAGACACACGTACTTATCCCTCAACCACTAGCACCCACACATCTCTCGCCCACTTATCAACACATACATCTCCTATCTACCCACCCACACTCACACACCCCAACCACCCATCTAAACACACATCTCCCACCCTCCCACACATCCTTCACCCACCCGCACACCCAACCACAACCCCACCCACCCACACACACATATCCTTTATCCACACCCATCTCCCCTCCCACACAACACCACACCCACACACATCCCAAAGACACATCCCTCACCCACACGCACATCTCCCCACACATCTCCTACCCATCCACACATCCCCCAACTATAATCACTCTCATTACCCACACATACATCCTCCATCCAGCCACACACACCCCCACCCAGCCAGACATATCCCCCACCCACAAACACATCCCCAAATCCATCACCCACACCCATCACGCACCCCTCCCCCAACCCACACAGATCCCGCACACCCCCACACACATTCACCCACACATCTCTCAGCCACACACCCACTCTCCACACATCCACCCAAACATCCCACACCCATACACATCCCTTACACACACACACACACACCCCCAAACCCACAACCACCCCCACCTGCACACATCTACCACCCACCACATATCCCCCACACCCACATCTCCCCACCCACACATATATCCCCCACCCATCGTATAACCCACCAACAATCATCCACCCACATATCCTCCTCCACCCACTCACCCACAACAACCTAGTCAAACACACATCCCCACCCACACACACATCTCCCCGCCAACCCATACATCACGCACGTACCCACACACAAATCCCGCACAGAGATACAGAGAGGCGGCTACATCAGACGGGCTATGATACAGAGAGGCGACTTCATCAGGCGGAACCGTAAAGAGGGGGGGGGGATTTATAAGGGGGTGGCAGTATTAAAGACATAAAACATGTAGGGGGCGGCATTTCGAAGACTTGTATCATTCTGAGAAAATCTACCGCACGATACTGATTACATTCATCAGTATCTCCTATCTGTAGTTTTTTTTTTTTCTTACATGTGGTATTTCAGCCTTGTACGCCCTGTGCGGAGTCTGACAATTTTTTTTTTAAATTATTGATCTGGGCTTACAGTTCGACTCAGTATACAATAAGTAGCAGGAAATGTATTGGGGAAATAAAGGCAGCGGTTGTGATATTAGCCGCATAACTCATCGAGTGTCAATTGGTTTATAAAATACACGGCCAACACTATATGCGCCTCAAAGGCGTATAAAAAGGCCCTTTCCTTACTCACTCGCTTATTTCACTCTCTGGCACCTTACCGTCTTGACCGACTATAGTTTGTTACATTGTTCTTGGAAAAACAAAAAAAAGGCATTATAAGTGTAACCCATGGTGATAAGACCACGGATGGAGTTATATCTCTCCAAAGCCTGGGCAGAACTGTAGAGACCATGTGTTGCCCATGCTGCATGATCTCGGCCTGCCTAGTTTAGCCCAGAATAAAGGTATTACTACTACATATGGAACAAGACAAGCTGCAGAAGCTGCCGGATCAGCAAAGCAATGCTCTAACTGCCCGCCTGTCGGAGCTTCCATTCTAGACAGGTTGAGGACGAAGGTTTTAGGGCCTGGTCTGCCCTGTCATGACATTTAGTCTTAGGTTGCTTACATGTCTGATTAATTACTTACTTATTTACTTACTTAATCTAACAAACCTAACATCTAACAAACCTATGTAGAAGTTTATACGACAACAGTGAATGCATAGTGAGAGCAACTGGAGGACACTCAGAACCCTTCACCATAAGATCTGGAGTACGACAAGGTTGTGTCCTGTCCCCTCTCTTGTTCATAACATATATAGACAACATATGTAAAGAAACCAGCCAAGCAGAGACAGCAAGAATACCGCATGACGAGAACACAGAAGAAGAACCATCTGCAAATCTAACCATTAGAGAACTCCTGTTTGCGGACGACCAAGCACTAATAGCAAAATCAGAAGCTGAATTACAAGACCACATGAATAGTCTAAACGAAATGTGTAGGGAACATAACATGAAAATTAGCACAAGCAAAACAGAGGTAATGACTATAACTAAAGAAGAACAAACAGCAACAATTCACCTAAACGAACATCCCTTGAAACAAGTAAAGAGCTTCAAGTACCTAGGAAGTATAATATCATCAAATGGCAGATCAGAAGACGAGATCGAAAATAGGTGCAATAAGGCAAATCAACTCATTGGACAAATGGCACCAATACTAAAGAACAAACATGTATCAATAACTACTAAGAAAGCACTTTACAACACAATCTTCCTACCAACTCTGTGCTACCAATGCCAAACCTGGACAATGACAGAAAAAGAGAAAAGAAAAATCACAACAACAGAAATGAGGTTCCTGAGAAGAATACTCAACGTATCAAGAAGAGATAAGATCAGAAATGAAGAAATCAGGACTAAAGTGGGGGTTAAAGCTGCTCTAGATTTTATTAGAAAGCAGCAAGTCAAATGGTTTGGCCATGCAAGTAGGCTACCAGTCAACAGCATGCCACAACAGGCAATGACGTACAGACCAGATGGAAACAGAGGAAGAGGCCGACCACGTAAACGCTGGACGGAGGGAATAACAGAATCCATGGGAATGTCGATATACGAAGCCCATAACCGGGCACTCTCACGAAGTTTATACTTCACCTCGACACCGCAAGGTACAAGAGGAACATGATGAGATGAGAGATGAGATGAGACTTACTTAATTTCTATATTCCTATGAGTCCCTGTGGATACCCGAGAATGTGTTTCTCTTGTTATTACTTAGCTTCTATTCCAGATAGTGTTTAACCCCACCGGACCAAGACAGTTATACTTTAATTGTTTAGTTACTTAGTTGTTTGTGAATCCTATGGTAAGCAGCGGTTTATTGGAGTTCAGATTATCTAAAACCTGAAAAGGGATTGTATTTTTCTGAGTAAAGTTGATGTACAGACTCGATTAAAAAAGCCAGTTCCATGGAGACTGTTGGAGAAACAGACAACTTCGACTCCCAAGCTCAGAAACTAGAGGGATGTGCAAGACTGGTACTGGAACTGCACATCTGTGGAGAGAGATATATTAGGAATGAACCAGATCATGATTCATAAGGGCGCTTGCTATTAAACTTCCGGTGTACTGATGCTGAGGTAGCGGATTCAACCCGTACGCTTTTCAGTTGGACTAAAATTTTGACTTCTCGTCCTTGACTTGTGGGTTTAAATTACAAGCACCTTAGAAGTCGGAGTGGGTTCGCCTGGTGGTGAGGGACACTGGTAATAGAGAAAGCATAAAAATCAGACCAGTGCACTAGAAGTATATGAACTTGTATGAACTACGGTGTAGTCTTCAGTACAGAACATACGGAACTGGTTATCATTGGACACTACTTTCTGAACTTAGCAGTCAGCATAAGGTCATCATACAGTGGATACAGTCCCACTGTGGAGTACCCGGAAACGACAGAGCTGATCAATTGGCTAAGGAAGGAGCAAAAGAAGAACAGCCTGATGTGCCAATTACATACCACCAAAAGAAAAGAATGATCAAATCAGTCAGAAGGCGCCACCAAAACCTGCTCAAGACGACTACCACGTTATGGATAGACCAGAACAAGTCATTATTCGGCGCTTCAGAACAGGACACAATAGATTACGCAACCACTTGTATACAAAATTCAAGATTGGTGACTCAGCCATGTGCACATATGATTTGGCGTCGCAGATAGCAGAGCACATACTCCAAGACTGTCCAAACTACAACACACCCAGGCATACCTTCTGGCCTAGAGAGACAACAGTAGAAGATAAACTCTATGGAGCGCTGAGTGAACTAAAAAAAAACACTGTTAGATTCATACAAGAGACAGCATTGCAGTTATAGATATATTTCCAGCGAACGAAAGAAGAAGAAGAAATTGGATCCAGGTTGGCAATGCTCCTTTCGATTCGATTTCACCATTACCCCTACCCGGTTCAACTTCAAGGAGAAGTTATAGTTAGGGTCCATCATCGGCTCAGAATGATAGTCCTGTGATTGAGTCAGCCGCAAAAGCAGCTGCTCACGGTGTTACCCTCACAGTCCTATTAAACCGAAGGTGATTGTTGCCCACATGGGGTGATGGACTTACTAATGATTCCTTTCACAGGTTGTAGGCACTTTAACGTCAGCAGACTCCAACCCAGTGCCTAGACCAGTGTTTCCCAACGTGGGGCCCACGCCCCACAGGGGGGCAATTTGACTGTTAAGGGGGGGAGGGCAATTCGAAAATGGAAGAAATCGTCTGAATATAACAAAACGGGGAGACTTGATACTGAAGTTAACTAAATTGGAACCTGACATAAGATATCTTTGCAGCAAGCATCAAGCCCAAGGATCTCACTAAATTAAATTATAAACAATTACTAATAATTAAAATAATACAGAAAAATCTTTCATTAAAATTATTTTGTACTTGAATTTCAGTTCTCCATTATATGTTTTGAAAATTTACTTACTGTGTTTGCTCAATAATTACCTAGTGATTTCTTCCTAAAACCTATCATTCAAGTTTCTTTAGTGAACATTTCAATTTTTGAATATTAAAAATAATGTATATGTTGAGGGGGGGGGGGGGGGGGGGGCATGGGGCGGGGGAGGGGGGAAATATGAATTTTAGAAAGGCTAAAGTGGGGCATGGTACAAAAAAGGTTGGTAAACACTGGCCTAGACGGTCATTGTTACGAGTTGTTGAGCTATAGACATGTCAAGTCTGCAACAAGGAAATAGATGTGTCATTTTTATATCTATTTTCAAGTAGTTTATCGTGTAATTGTATTATTGCGTTTATATTGTTACGAGGCGCTGAGCTATACACATGTCAAGTCCGTAACAAGGAAATAAATGAGTAATCTTTATATGTATGGGAGTCTCGTGGCGAGCTGGTCAAGCCGTCTGCCTCGCGATCCGAAGGTTGTGGGTTCTTCTTCCTTTTCTCCTCCTCCTCCTCCTCCTCCTCCTTTTTTTCTGCTTTCGTCCAGTATGTTGTTTTAGAGGTAATGGCGTTGTGCCTGTTTACAGCAGAGCTGCGATATTTGAACCTTTCAGCCCACACATCCGACTTCTTCAGATATTTGTTGCCTGAGTTACCTTCCCGGGAATGTGGGTTCGATTCCGGGCAACGTCGTTCGGTTAACGGGTGCATTTTTCTCGGAGACTCCTGGGGGTCGTCGCTGGAGCTATGAAGTTCGTGCTTTGAACGGCGCTTTCGGTAGGCCGTCCTGCGGAAAGAGACTGAGCCATATGGGATAAAACCCGGTACAATGAAGTCGAGCTTCTCGACTTTTAAGACTTTCAAGTAATTTTTCGTGTATTTGTATTAATGTATGTGTGTTGTTACGAGCTACACACTCGTCAAGTCTGTAACAAGGAAATATATGGGTAATCTTTATACATATTTTTATGTAGTTTGTCGTGTAGTTGTGCCGGTGTATGTTTGTTGCTTTTGTGTACTGACGAAGGCTTTAGCTGCAACGCCCATTTTGTCACTTCGTTGATCGTTTTCTAGTAAAATCTTACCGATTATACATCTCGTTCTTGTTTATTCACTTATTACTTTGAAGATAGAACGATGTGAAACAGAGTTAAATTGTCAATCAATAACGATGCATACCAGTTGATCAGTGTCGATCATGACCACCAGTCGGATATTAATGAAACCATACATCATAAAGTATTAAAGAATCAGGCGCGAAACGTGACACCAGCTGTGTACATAGACAACCGGATCGATATGTATTAGATTGATCATTGTTTAGCAAACAGACTGACAACATGGTAGGCAGACAGCATGGCGGGCAGACAAAGAGGCGAGCAGACAGACAGGCGGGCGGACAAAGAGGCAGAAAGAGTGGTAACCGATTCAATTAGTTGCATGTTCTTTACAGGACGTCGCAATCGATATTTATTAGATTTATTATTATTTAACAAATAAATTGACCACTTGATAGGCAGACATCGTGAGTGGTGGACAGACAAAAAGGCGGGCACACAGAGAGGCGGGAAGATATACTGTTAACCGACTCAATTTGTCGCAAATCCTTTACAGGACGCGGCAATCAACTCCAGCATTATTTGGTCGTTTGCGATTTTCTAGGCAACTTTATGTTCAGTAGTTTACCATTCCTTTCTGAACGACCGACGCGCATACCATAGTTAAAAATTAACGCAAAGCAGGCTGCTTCCAAATCGCATGCAGCTGATTTCCCAACCGTTATGTAGGATTGTCAAAAGCGTTCGGTAACCTTTAGCCACAAACGGCGAATATTGGTATCCAGACAGCTAGATTCACCATCACCTTCATCATTGGTCATGCTGGTAAATGTTGGAAACTTGGTTCGCCATATGTCATGCTGGTAAGTGTGGACGACTTGGTTCACCATCTGTCATGCTGGTAAGTGTGGACGACTTGGTTCACCATCTGTCATGCTGGTAAGTGTGGACGAACCAATTCGCCGTCTGTCATGCTGGTATGTACGAGCGACCTTGGTTCGCCATCTGTCATGCTGATAAGTCCGAGCGACCTTGGTTCGCCATCTGTCATGCTGATAAGCCCGAGCGACCTTGGTTCGCCATCTGTCATGCTGGTAAGTCCGAGCGATCTTGGTTCGCCATCTGTCATGCTGGTAAGTGTTAGCGACCTAAGTTTACTATCTATCATGCTGGTAAGTGTGGGCGACCTTCGTTCGCCATCTGTAATGCTGGTAAGTGAGGGCGACCTTGATTCGCCATCTGTAATGCTGGTAAGTGAGGGCGACCTTGGTTCGCCATCTCACAAGATCACCAGTGTCTCAGATCAGCTCTGGGACTCTCCGTGGCGAAGTGGTTACTCAGTCTGCCTCGCGCTCCGAGGTAGTGGGTTCGATTGCGGTCTACGTTGATCGTTTCACGAGTGCCATTTTCTTGGAAATTCACAGTGGTCGTCGCTGGCTGACGCTACAAAGTTCGTGCTTTGTACGACTCAATCGACAGGCCGTCATGCGGAAAGAGTTCTAACCATATGGGATTAAACGCGGTGCAATAAAGCCGATGCTCTTGTCTTTAACCCCATTTAAGATCAGGTCTGCGCTCTTGTCCCGATTATCCTGTTTGACCAGGATCTCTAATTATGTATCTCTTTGTCTTCCTTTTCACATCTTCCAGTAACCTTTACAAGCTGTTATTAAGTTTTCAAGTGCATTTCTGCTCATAATATGCCCCCCCCCCCCAAAAAAAAAAAAAAAAAAAAATGTTGATTGTCGACATTTAAGTTCCCTACTATTCTCCTACTCCTTCTTCACACATTCATATCACACTGTTTCTTTTTTTTTTTTTTTTTTTTGTTGTTGCTATGTGAATGTAACATGCGCAATTGATGAACGAAAGATGAGTAATTGGAAGGGCCGAATGTAAGACGAGCCTGCCTACCAATTTGTGACCCTTTGAAAATAAAGTTCGTTCGTTCGTTCGCTCGCTCGCTCGTTCGTTCATTCGTTCTTCTTATTCTTCGTTCCTCTTTTGGTGGTCCGAGTTTAATCTTCGGCTGAGACAGGATTTTTTTTTTCCGATCAACACGGCGCTATGGTCAACACAGAATCATCAAAATTGGTACCAAACAATTTTCAGAACTTTCGGGAAATTTGGGAAGGAAAGAAACGGCCACCCCATTACATATGTCGTTGTCTAATATATGTGAAGGCCCAAAACTGCACACCCCATTACATATGTCGTTGTCTAATATATGTGAAGGCCCAAAACTGCACACCCCATTACATATGTCGTTGTCTAATATATGTGAAGGCCCAAAACTGCACACCCCATTACATATGTCGTTGTCTAATATATGTGAAGGCCCAAAACTGCACACCCCATTACATATGTCGTTGTCTAATATATGTGAAGGCCCAAAACTGCACACCCCAACGGCAGTATTTGCTATGACACTCCCCCCCCCCCCCCCTTTTCATTCTGCTTATTACCGACATCTGTGGCTTAAGGGATAGTGAAACGCGCAGTTTCATAATTTCCCGTTCCTCTGAAGTCGGAGAGTATCTGCCTGCACGGCGAGGAACCACCAGTCTGCACACCAATAAGCCAGACATGGGACAACGGATACTCACGCAAACCTCAGGTCCTGTATGACATCACACTGATGTTGGACAACAGGATGCCTTCATCCGACATACAGGACTTCATGCTGGAGTTCACAGCCAGCAAACACAAGCAAGCAAGCAAGCATAATTTCCCGACACACCGTTTAATAATTCCCCGACACACCGTTTCATAATTCCCCGACACACCGAGTCGAGGGCTTGAAATCAGCCACGGATGCTTGAAAGCAGAACATTTTGTGTTGCTCGCCACGTTAGGAAAGCTCGGCTGTTCAGAAAGCGATGACAAACTTCTGAACTAACATTGCCTAAAGAATCGAAAACAGGCAATAATTGCTTGGGTTGATTACAACTTTCTGTTAATGATATGCGGCTGGCATTTTTTATTTTCGGGGTGTGTATGTTTGTTTGCAGATAAAGGCTTGTTATCACAACGTTCTCTGTTTTCAGTAATTGTATTTTGTAAAGCTGGTCCATACTTTGTATTTTCATATTGTGTACATTGCGATAGAGGTATGAAATGTTCCGGCACAACTCTTTTAGTCTCAAGAGGTTTAACACAACAATCTTCAGCGTTTGTTTACCCTTGGAAAATCCTACAAAAACAAACAACTTGTGTATGAAAATACACAACATAAAATAACACAAAGTAATGCAGCTTTACAGAACAGAATTACGAAATATACAGGATGTTGTGGCGACTAGCCTTCATCAGCAAACAAATACATACACAAAACAAACATATAATCACGGAGAAAACCCTTCAGTGACTACATTAAGGTTCTCAACTAAAGTGTATATTTCTTGTGGCGATATCCGAGTGTGAAAATTGGATATTAAACAACGTAGCTTAACCCCCCCCCCCCCCCTCCCCCACCAAAAAATAAATAAATATTTATATTCACTTGTATATTTAAGCGTTACAGATGAGAACAAACTGATATATCCGATTAGAATGTAATATTCCATGTGATTGGGTATTCAGCCAAACCGATGAGAACGGTGAAATATTTTGGAAATTAAAAAAGACATTAATGTCTGGAAAAGATAATTATAGTCAGCGCGCGCGTGTGTGTGTGTGTGTGTGTGTGTGTGTTTTATTTATTTATTTATTTATTTAATGTTTATTTTTGCGTTCACTCGCTTTGAACTCAAGCTTAGTCAATATGCCTGCTACTACTTCTGGTGTACTGCGTTGATTTTTGCATGTGGATTAGCTTTCCCAATTATCAGTGTCCCACGCCATCAGATGAATCCACTCTGGCTTCTGAGGTACTTATAATTTTCGGCCATAAGTTAAGGACGAACGAAAAGTCAACATTTTAGTCCAACTGACCGGTGTGTGTGTGTGTGTGTGGGGGGGGGGGGGGTGAACCCGCTACCTCAGTAAGTAGTAAGTAAGTAAGTAAATCTTTATTTTCCAAGGGTTAAGAATTGGGCACGCAGGCCCGTCCTCTTATGAAGCAATTCTTTGACAACAAAAGAACAGTAAGCATTAAAACGCATGAAAAATAATCAATAATACATGACTTGTTGAGGCAATGTTTAACATGGGCATCATGAATACCCAAGGTGGGTGTAACGTCCCATACATATGGGAATGTTGTTGTTTTTTTTATTTTGGCTAGTTGTCGTTCGAGATAATTTACCATTATTATTATCTTTGTTGCTGTTTTTTTTTTTTTGTTAAGGGGGCATGTAGTCTGTCCTGAGGTAATGTTCAAACAGGTTGCGACTGTATGTATAATGATTGGTGGTGTCTTTGATTTCTTGTGGAAGATTGTTCCACAACTGAGTGGCAGAGTATGCTAAGCTTGTTTTAAATAAGTCATCCTAGATTTAGGGACATGGAGTATATTTAGTCGGTCGCTATGTCTTGCATTTTATTTAAACAATGGCCAAAGGTAGCTTGGGGCATTTTGAAATAGGATTTTGTGAATTAGTTTAGCCTTATTAAAAAGTAGGCGTTTGTGGCGTGGCAGTAACTGAAGACGTGCATGTAGGTTAGAATTGTCTGAAAGCTTATCACCATTGATTAAATGCAGCATCGGCATCAGCAAGGGAGGTGTACGGAGGAAGGAGAAGGAAAAATAACACAACTTTGATAGGTTCAGTTTGTGATAGATAATGTACAAATGACAGCAACAAATGTAGGATATCTGGCTTTTGATCGATAGAAACCTGCGAAAGACTGATAAAGGGGATACGTTCAGCACAGGATATGACTCTGAATGATGATGATGATGGTGGTGGTGGTGGTGGTGGTGTGATGATGATGATGATGATGATGGTGATGATGATGATGATGATGGTGATGATGATGATGATGATGGTGATGATGATGATGTGATGATAATGATGGTTGTGGTGATGATAATGATGGTTGTGGTGATGATGATGATGGTGACAATGATGGTGTTGATGATGATGATGATGATGGTGGTGGTGGTGTGATGATGATGATGGTGTTGATGATGATGGTTGTGGTGATGATGATGATGGTGTTGATGATGATGGTTGTGATGATGATGATGATGGTGATAATGATGGTGATGATAATGACGATGGTCACAATGATGGTGGTGGTGACGATGATGATGGTGGTGATGGTGGTGGTGGTGGTGGTGGTTGTAGTGTGATGATGATGATGATGGTGATGATGATGTTGGTTGTGGTGGTGATGATGATGATGGTGATGATAATGATGATGGTGACGATAATGATGATGATAATGATGATGATCGTGGTGATAATGATGATGGTGACAATGATGGTGGTGGTGACGATGATGATTATGATGATAATGATGATGACCCATAGTGCTTTAAGAAGCAATTTAGTTTCCATTGTATACCAGGGAATTTGATTTCCCCCAGTCATGCCGCTGTGTATCCTCGGGCGTGGCATTCTCTTTAATGTATGTATCGTCTATTATTTCTTTTCCTGGGATTCATTTAGCCCGGGACATTTCAATCATACATGTATAAATATTTAAATTAGGCACCGCAATCTTTGTCTCCCGGCTCGTCTGCTGTTCCTGTTGGAGAAGATTCAGGACATTGTGTCTACAATCAAAGAAGATCTGACTGTAGAGCTAGGAGACCAAGAATCAGATGGCAGATTCTGTCATGGGTACACAAAGACACACTTAGCGCAGTCCGGTCGATACATTAGGCGCAAGATCGAACACTTGAAACTGTCCCTACGCTTAACTGCAAATGTGAACCACGTGCATAAGGGGACAGACAGATAGGCTGGCGGTCGCTCGGACAGACGGGCATACAGACAGATAGGCTGAAGGCCGCTCAGGCGGACGGGCGTACAGAAAGATACGTTTACGGTCGCTCAGGCGGACGGGTGTACACAACAACAACAACAAAATAGATGAATGGACGGGCGGAAGGACGGATAGGCAGACATACACACAGTCAGGCCAACAGACTGACGAATCGATGGACGGACGGACGGACAGACTCGGGTGGATTGATGGATGGGTTGGATCTGGGTAGGTGGTAGGTAAGCATGCTCTAGGAAGGAGGTAGGTAGGTAGGTAGGCAGATAGGTAGGTAGGTAGGTAGGTAGAGGAACGGATGAATTAGTGCATGGATCGATAGATAGATTGGAGGAATAATGGGTATGAAGTAGGTTGGTAGTTAGGTAGGTAGGTAGTAGACATGCAAACATTACTCAGTCCGCGTTTAACACTTCTGCCCATCAACTCTTACCCCTGGAGGCTGATAGAAAACAATTTAAAGTTAACAGTAAAACAGGAAGTGCGTTTTAAAATATAAAAAATAATAATTTATGATAATAACAAAACAAAACAAAATAACAAATAAACGATGTCATGTTCTGTTTGAGATAAACAAGCTACCCATGAATGTTAGGGGGGCGTGTGTGTGTGTGTGTGTGTGTGTGTGTGTGTGTGTGTGTGTGTGTGTGTATGTGTGTGTGTGGTTTGTGTGCGTGTGTGTGTGTTGAAGGATCATTCTACACGTCTTAACTCATATTGGGTATATGGTGCTATATCCATATTTTTTTATAGACCAATCGGCGCTTGATGCGTGATGTGGTCAGTATCTCTCTGGCCGACTTTACTTCCCAGAACATTTCCAGAGACTCATTTTCGACCGAGTCAACCTAGGAACCCATGTCAATTTAAACAATCCATCTCAATACGGATGTGAACACATGGCCTCCGGCAGACGAGCTGTCCACTGCTGCTTCACAGCCATGAACGTGAATTGTTTTTATAACTTCCTTCTATCTTGGACATATAATAACATTTGATGGCAAAAGTGAAAAAGAAACCAAAAAGAGAATATACGTGGCCAAGAATGCTTTCAAAGACATGAAATCAGTATTAACATCTAGAGATATTAACAACGCATTAAAAATGAGAATTTCAAATGCTACGTGTATTCAATGCTACTGTATGACGCGGAAGCCTGGACATTGAACAAGCAACTAGAAATTCGAATAGAGGCCCTGGAGATGTGGATATACAGACGAATATGTCGTATTTCAGGGAAACAAAAACAATTAAATGCAGAAGGAGAAAACCTGGGAGTGAAGAGAGACTTGATGAAAGAAATAAAAAAGAGGCAAGTGAAATATTTCTGCCATGTTAAAAGACATGATACTCTTATTAAAAATTTAAAAAAAAAAACATACTGAAGGGCAAGGTTGAGGACAAGCGAGCAAGAGGTAGGCAACGATACAAGTGGGAAGATAACATCAAGAGATGGACGAACATCAGCCTGACAGAATGTACAGTCAAGGCGAAAGACAGACAGAGCTGGAGATCCATTTCAGCCAACCTTTATACTGGAGACGGCACTTGATTGATGAGTCTTTCTGGGCATTAGGTTGGAGTTTGATGACAATGAAATGCTCAGATTGGGATGGGAAACAGACCTCGGCAACACAGTCCCCTGGAGCTGGTATATCCGTCCAGAGTCTGGAAGGAAGTCTCCACACTAGCACCACCCCGATACATGCCATCTGTTTCTAGGCTCACTGGCCCTGAATGCCAACACATCGGACTGAAGATTTGAAAGTTAGTCTCCCGAAGGATTTACCGACCGACCAACCAGCCAACCAGCACTGTCCTTACTTATTTCTTGTAGTTTATTTACTGTTTCAATTTAGATTACAGTTGAAATCAGACTAAAGAAGTTTGGAAAGCCACTCCACTTATAGTTTCAGCGATTTCTTAGAGATATATAAGTAAGGATGGTTCAAGATTTGGTAGACAGTATTGGAATACACCAGAGAAAAGTAGAAATGCCATTTTAAATGTAATGAAAGTATCAAATGAGAAGCTCGTGTTTAACAATAAAAATATGTACCATTCAGGAATGAACATATTAGATGAATTTCCCAAGATAGTATTAACCTGAGCATTCACAAGCAGTAGAGAAATTGCCAGCTCGCACATAATGAAATGATGTTTACTGTAATAGACATTCACATTTTGTACCGTTTAGGGGTGACTGTTGTAGTCCAGTTTAACATGGTAATACTATCCTGACCATTCACTAATTTTACAACTCGTATCCCGAAGGAATAATATATCGCCACATGTGACACCCTATTTGGACAGAAGGACGATATATCGCCATGTTACGGTCATCGTGTTATTGGTTT
This sequence comes from Cepaea hortensis, assembly GCA_963921405.1. Lineage (NCBI taxonomy): Eukaryota > Metazoa > Mollusca > Gastropoda > Stylommatophora > Helicidae > Cepaea > Cepaea hortensis. The sequence continues at coordinate 32,122,937 of OY992882.1, read as the reverse complement.
TGTTTCGTGTATCTTTCCCAATGTCAATGCTCAGTTAACGGAAATTTACATTATAATACTTGATCATTTGATTGTGTAGAATGTTTCTTCCAAACCTACTGTTAGTTTGCCGCTGAATCAGTTATAAATTAACACTGCTATCATAGAACGTATTTCCTGGGGGTCAATGTCAACTGAATTGCAGTCCTATAAAAAGGATCGTTAGCTGAAAAAAAGAAAAAAAAAAGAAATGGTGAGGGGATTGGGAAAGCGGAATTGTCATCTTTCAAGCAATGAAAGATGTCCCCAGTTTGTCGGTTGACTGAATGTGAATCCTCCTGAAGACTGGATTTCGACTCTTAGGTCCGGTGTATTGACTTTCATACCTGGACGACGGTTGGACCCCATGGCATGGTCAAGACAAGAACACAGAGCTGATCAATGACTCTGGCGATCGTGTGGGATGGCGAGATATGACCGCCAACACTTATAGGCTTGGCACATGATGATCATTAGCTTTTAGATCGACTGAGCCGTAACAAGTGCTTACAGCTATTGAAATGACGTCAGTGTAAAGATGTTTCTCTTATCGCTTTACTACAGTGCCATCTCCATGGGGACAGTTGCAGAACTCTCCTTCTACCCTCCAACTGAAAAACCAGCGAGGTATACAAGACTCGTACTAGAACTCCACATGATACATATACAGTATAGAGTGTAGTTAAGTCAATATTCAACACATGATGCATATACAGTATAGTTGTATTAGAATGTGTTTAAGTCAATATTCAACACAACACATACAGACTGAGTGGAATTAGGTCTTGTTTGGCAGTTTCTTCCAAGTGTTTCTCTAATTCCTAGCCAACTGATTCCAAGTCAATGTTTCCTCCAAGTGTTTCTCTATTTCCTAGCTAACTGACTCCAAGTCAATGTTTCCTCCACGTGTTTCAGCTATCTCCTAGCCAACTGACTGCAAGTCAATGTTTTCTCCAAGTGTTTCAGCTATTTCCTAGCCAACTGACCCCAAACCAATGTTTTCTCCAAGTGTTTCAGTTATTTCCTAGCCAACTGACCCCAAACCAATGTTTTCTCCAAGTGTTTCAGTTATTTCCTAGCCAACTGACCCCAAACCAATGTTTCCTTCAAGTGTTTCAGCTATTTCCTAGCTAACTGACTCCAAATCAATTCCCACGGTGCACAATGAGGGTTGAACCCACACCCCCTCCCACCCCACCCCCAATTGGATCCACAGTACTCCTTCTTCCTCTCGCTCTGGTGCTACACTCTGAAGACCGTAGTTCGCCCATCTCATAATATTATATGTTCACTTATCTCGCTGTCTACCACTGCTCACTTGTCTTCAACATGTCCCTCACGTATATTTGTCTGATAGTTTCTCTTTAAAAGTGTACCAAATGCATTGTCGATCACGGTTACAACAAGACAAATAAATATCACAATAGGGTGTTGAGTGTCAGGGATACGAAAAACAAACACGGCGCAAATGTTTAACAAGGACAGGTTATCACATATACATGTCCTCAATTACTTAGAGAGACAGTACGCCTAATGGTTTGCCCGGAAAGCAAGAACAGTTGTTAAGTCAACAATTTACATGAAAAAATGGCATCATTTTATGGAGTGAATCTCTTACGGACGCACCCCCTCCACCCCCTGGCCTAGCACGTCTGTCGGCCAATCCAGCCGCGGTCTTCATCCACGACTGTATTTTTAATGCTTTCCAGAAAAAACTCCAGCCAATGTATTCTATGTTTCAAGAGCCATCCATAATTTATGTCTGCAGGCGCGATCAATCATCTCTCTTCACGATTCAAAAAGTAAAACAAGAATGCCTGCACATAAAAATGCCTTGCTGTTCATGTTTTTATGTATTTCCATACGTCTGTATGTGCGAATGTATTTTTTGTGCCATAGATTCAGTTTATTCCTTCTGTCCTGTAACCATACATGTGAGTTTTCGAGGCGCTAGTAATAAAGCTTTCTTAAATTTTGTTGGTTTTGTGGTTGTGATCAGCTGTGGGATTTCTTAAGCTCTATGCTGTGACATTCAAGTCGACATAATCCTGAACACTGCTTCCATCTATCGGAGTAGGCTGTGGTATCGACATTTCTTCCCAACTGGTTCCGAAGGACCATTTCCACGGGACTGTCCTGAAGATATCTTCTTACCCTCTCAAAGAAACAAGAAAGGTGTGCAAAATTGGAACTGAAATTTAACATCGGCAGAGAAACATTGCCATCATTGGAACTTTAGGCAGACCCAGGTGTCTAGTCTGTAGATAGGTCGCACCACGGAGTGATGCTCCAAGGTCTTGCTCATAGTGAACTCTAACCTTGCACTCTCAACTGTCCTTTCAATCAATCATGTGCCATGCCGGAAAGCGTGGGCGGTCATGATTCGCCATTTTACTCGATCACCAGAGTCGTGGATCAGCTCAGTGTTCCTGTCTCGTCCATGCCATGTGGCCAAGCCATCCAGGTATTTTCCTCTCGGTCTTCCTCTTGGTCTGTTCCCTTCGATCTTGCCAGCTGTCCTTTATTTATGTTTTATTTTAATGTAAAGGGGGGCATTACCAACCTAGGCCTAATCCCAGCCAATCTGTGTCCTGTGCCGAATCATGACGTGGTTATATTCTAATATTCCTCTCCGCAGATGTGAAGTTCCAGTACCATTTGCACACCCCGTTATTTTCTTATTTTGGAGAGGGAAAATAGAACTCTACAGCAATCCTCGTGGAGATGGTGGAGAAGAGACTACACCAACCTCAATCCTATAGATGCATGCCCTCTTCAGGATTCGAACGACTTGAAAGTGCTTGGAACTCACAGCCTTCCAGCGGATTCAAGACTTAGGAAACCAAAGATGTAATCAAACCACGAAGACTCTCATAGCTTGGCCATACCTTAAGACTTAAAGAAACACCAAATGAGTGTCGAAAAGCACAATACCGGAGTTAAGATGAAGAGGTAGGCACAGGACAACATTTATTTGACATGTACAGATTTTCAATTTAGATATACTTAATATTATAAGAACCGCGCAAGATGGACAACTATGGAATGGGATGATCGGGAAGTTTGACGACCAGCCCAAAAGTTGATATACTTGAAGATGATGATGATGGTGATGATGATGATGATGATGTTGATGATGATGATGATGATGATGATGATGAGGGGGAGGAGGAGGAGGAGGTGGTGGTGTTGTTGTTTCTCCACAGAACCTCAGCATACACATTCGTCCCAGTTGTGTAGTACCGTATTCTAAAGCAATTACCATCGTCCTTAATTGTGACGTCTTCCCCACATTATAATTCTCAAAATGCCGTTATAATAATTTGCTTCTAGGCACGTTCTCACTGAATTAGTGTACACATTATATTTCCAATCCGACCTCCCATCGTTATTTGAACATTTCGATGTCTGCCATAGCAATATCGATCATTGTAGGCCTAGCTAGTCGATACATTAGCCACACAAAGGAATTTAAGCATGGTGGCGGAAACAAAAGCGGTCATTAATCCATCTTGTGTCTGACGTTTATTACATGAACCACTCTGTGATAGTTATGGCCTTAACTCCTTTTTGTCACTGATATTTATTTTTGTGACTCTTTGTATATCGTTACAGCAACTTAAGTAAAGGAAGATCTGTTTTACGATGTGAGGCATAACAAGCATATTTGAAACGGATCGGCACTCGATGGGTGACCAGGTCAATATCTCACCGGCCATCTTTACATCCCATGATATTTACTGGTACCTGTTAAGGCTGGGTCGATATGGGCATCCCCAGTTTACTGAAAAACAAATACATGCCTCGAAAACACAAGACCTCATGGCCGGCAGGCAAGAGTGCTAGCCACTGCGGCTCCATTGTTCACAGTGCGTCACTTGAAATGGCCACTAAACATATATAATTAAGTAAGGGATCCTTTGACACATTTTACGTGGCTGTGGGCATATGGTGCTAGACCCATATTTTAATATACCATAGAGCATAGAGTATACCACAACAAGCAATGATGTACAGACCAGAGGGAAGCAGAGGAAGAGGCCGACAACGTAAACGATGGACGCGGGGAATAACAGAGTCTATGGGAATATCGATACATGAAGCCCATAAGCGGGCACTCTCCCGCTGTTTATACTTCACCTCGACACCGCAAGGTACAAGAGGAACATGATGAGATGAGATGAGATTAAAATGTTAAGTTAACCATGACAAAATTAAAACTGTGTGTCTGCATCCTTAATTCTTAGTGCTGTAGGTTGAACTTATTTTACCTGTTCTCATTATAGAAAAGAATTTATTTGACATGTTCTATTTTTGCACAAATGTTACATATAAAAGTTATTTTCTCATGCAAGTTCTAGAGAACTTATTTGACTTACACAGCTTCATGGGAATAAATGTTCTCATTACAGTATGCAAACTACAATAACCCAACTACTAGTTACTGAAGTGACAGTGGACAGTGCACGACAGTCCAGGGTAAACCCAGCTTAGGGCAGAATTTAGGTGGATTCATGCACAGGCTAGCAGAGATTCCTCGAGACATGTCAGAAAGGTAGCTGATTGACCTATCAACTAGGCGACTCTAAAGCAGCATATATCCCCACTAGTTTTCAGCACACACATTCCTAGCATTTCACTCACATAATCACATGAGATATATTCACAAATTCTCATGCAGAAACATGAATAACTTTCAGCAGTGTGTTACATTGAAATATGAAGCCTATAAAGGGTACAAGAGAAACAAGGTGAGAGACAGATAGAGCTCTCAGCGGGCGATATGGTCAGTATCACGCCGGCCGCTTGCACTTCCTCATACATTTCCTGGTATCTATTTTAGGCTGGGTCGACCTGGGAGCCCAGGTCTGTTTTGAAAATCCGCCCTGATACGAATTCGAACCCGTGACAATCAGACCGACAAGGAAGCGTCTAGCCACTACTCTACCGCGACCTGCCGCATCACCCCGAACTGGCTCAAGTCAAATTATCTCAGCTCTATTTAGAGTGACCCCAGTAGTTAAGATTTTACCAGTCTGGATTAAACAAAATGTTTGGCTCGTATTCCAATCCAGTATTTTAACAAGTCATTGCTGACCAATTGCATGTTGTAATATGGTGGGATGTCTAATTACAAGTCCACGCGATGACATGTCTTTTACATTACTATCACCAATCATCATTATCATGTTGGAGGTCTTCTGCAGAACGTCGTCCTCATCTCAACCCGCTGAAAAGAGCATCCATCCTTTGCCATTGTCCCTGTCTTGTGCATTTCCGGGGTTATTGTGTCTTCATTGTACTGTGTCCAACTTCGTGCTGGTTAATTCCTGCCTCTTCGTGCAGGAACCATACAATATGTCTATCCAAACCACTGTCGAACACTAGCAGAGTATTTCAGTTTTGGAGACATAACGCTGTTTTTAGAGTCAATTTTCCCGGATTTTCTATTATCTGCTATTATTTCTGCTATCATACTTAATGTTTTCTCCTTACGCTATCATGCACGGTTTCTTTCCCCTTGTGTTATCATGATTAATAGTATTTGTATTCGATTTAACCATTACCCCTACCCAGTTCAACTTCAAGGAGAAGTTATAGTTAGGGTCCTTCACCGGTTCATAATTATAGTCCTGTGACTGAGTCAGCCAAAAGCATCCGAAAAAATCCGAAGGTGATTGTTTTCCATATGGAGTAATGGACTTAGTTTCCGCTTGTGTTATCGTGTTTAATGTGTCCTTAATGTTATTATGCTTAATGTTTCCCCCTACCCTATTATGCTTAATGTTTTCCATCTACGTTATCATGCTTATTGTATTTTTCCTTATGTTATCATGTTTGTTTTGCTTAATGTTTTCCATCTACGTTATCATGCTTATTGTATTTTTCCTTATGTTATCATGTTTGTTTTTCTTCATGATTATATTTTAATGAACACACTAAAAAAAAAAAAAAAAAAACAGTAACCACCAGCCCGTTTCTCACGTTTGTTTAGTTCAAGTACCAGAACTAAGCTCCCATAACAACCCTTCGGAAAACTTCTCGATAACAAGCAAGATGTCCGGCGTCCGATACGCCCAACTGGAGATCATCCGCCACATCCTGCACCCATCTTTTCCCTTTGGCCTTCCTCTTCCTCTCTTCCGAGACATATACCTCTCCATTATTGTTCTCTCCAAACTTTCATGACGTTTCAAGTGACCAGAATATATCAATTTTCTTTGTTTTATCGTCTTTAATAGCCAACCCTCTTCAATATTCAGCTCTTGAAGTATGGATGCTATTGTTTTTTTTTCTTTACCCAAGATATTCTTAGAACCCATCTATAACATTTATATTCAAAGGCATGTATGCACTATTCACCTTGTTTAGCAAGTGTCCAAGTCTCACAGGCGTATGTTGCAATGGGAAAGATGCTTGCTCTTAAAAATCTAACTTGTGTCGTTCTATCTATCCCTATCTGAATTTATTCAGTTGTTTTAGTCTTTGAAGAGCAATTGATAGTCGTCGTTTAATTTCTTTCATTGTGTCACCATTATTAGTAATCAATGCCCCAAGATATTCGAAATTTTCCACCACCACCAATCTTTCCTCATTAACATATATTTCTTTCTCCATAGTAGTTTTATCTGTATGCATTATCTTTGTTTTTGCTATGTTAAGATATAAGTTGTGATTTTCACTATTTCTTTGAGTTGAGATTATTAGGTTTTCTATACCAATCTGTGATGTGGATAGTAATACTGTATCATCAGCATATCGAATCTCTGGTATTTCATGACCACCTATATTTAGGGCATCATATTTTAATTTTAATTTTATATAATCTCTTTATATCATCTCTTACATTTCTCATTATATTTTTGGCGCACAGGTTAAACAAATTGAGTGACAGCACACAGCCCTGACGGACTCCTTGCTTCATGTCAAACCAGTCTGATGTCTCACCATCAATTCTAACTGCTGCTGGTTGGTCTAGGTAGAGCATTTTTATAAGTTGTACTGCATGATTTCCGAAAGTTACTGATAGTTTACACAGTAAAATGTCTTTCAATAATCCACAAAACATGAGAATAGGTTTACATTAAATTCTCTGCACTTCTCTATTATTAAACGCATGTTGAATATGTGATCTCTTGTTCCTCTTCCTTGTCTAAATCCAGCGTGAACCACGTTAATCTCTTCTTCCATTTTCTTACGAAGTCTTCCCATTATGATTTTTAGTAGAATGTTACTTGCATGACTGATCAGGGCAAGAGTTCAATAATTGGTGCATGCTTTCAGATTGCCCTTTTTGGTACTGGAATGAAGATAGTTCTCTTCCAATCTTTTGGCCATATACTATATTTCCATATCATTTTACATAACGCGTGATAGATTTGTATGCTTTCTTTTCCTCCCGGTTTAATTAGCTCAGCTGGTATCGTATCACATCCTGGTTATTTACCATTCTTCAGGTTCTTTATTGCCCATGCACTTTCATCTAACGAGGGTTCAGGTTCTGTCTCTGCTATCATTGTTTCATGTATATCATTCGTATCCTCACAGTCATTCACATCATACATTCCACTGCAGTATTCCTGCCATCTTTCAAGAATCTGTCTAGATTTTGTTAAGGTATTTGCAAACTTGTCACAGATAACATTTAATTGAGGTTGAACATTTCTTGTTAATAACTTCATTTCTTTGAACATTTCGTAATCTCCTCCATTCTTATGATATTGCTCTATTTTAATACAACAATCTTGTATATATTGGTTTTTGTCCTTTCTTGTGTTCTTTCTTATTTCTTGTGTTAAAGATTTATACTTCATTCTACTCTTATCGGTGTTTCCTTTCTGTTTCAGTTCCCTTCGTTTTCTAATTAATTCTAACGTGAATGGTGTAACCCATGGTTTATATTGCTTAGTCCTGGTCGGAATTAAATCTTTGGCTGCTGTTATTAATATAGCTCTAGCTCGTACTGCCAGTTCATCGGGTGTCATTTCCTCTTGTATAGACATCAAGACCCCAAAACTTCACTTTACGTCGTATGCATCTGGTTTTTTTGTGAGATCACAACGAAGTGGCCTTGGTCCTCGGATAAGCTTTATGAGTTTTAATTTCAGATCTGCTTCTAATAACTGTATCACAGTCTGCACTTCGTAGGGTTTTTGCAGATGTTAGGCTTGATTTCCATCTTCTTTGTATTAAAATATAATCTATATGATTTTTGGTATTACTGTCAGGGGACTTCCAAATGAATAGTCTTCTTAGGTGTTGTTTAAAAAGTGTGTTGGCTATCGTTAACTCATTTTCTGTTTAAAATTAAATTAATTTATCACCTGCATCATTTCTATTTCCCAATCCAAATTTTCCTAAAACGTGTCTTTCATTTTCAGCTCTTCCAGTACCTACTTTTGCATTAAAATCTCCCATTATTATTGTTATATCATTATGACCAATTTTGTTTAATGTGTCTTGCAGTGTGCTGTAAAAATCTTCAATTTCGCCTTCCTCTGCTGTTGAAGTAGGTGCATATATGTGTATGAGAGTTGTGTTTTTTGAGTGGCCATTAAGTCTGATAGTGAGGATTCTATCACTAACTGGGTTATATCCCAGTAAAGCTTTTGCAGTTGTCTTATCTAAACAAAATGACACTCCACTCTGGCCTCCGACGTCTGTACCAGAATATATGAAAAGCCTTCCATTTCCATTTGTAAAATGTCCCTGGCCTCTCCAGCGATGTGCACTAATTCCTAAAATTTGAATATTTAACCTCTCAATCTCATCATATACAACTTTTAGCTTTCCCTCATACAGACTTCTCACATTCCACGTTCCTATTCTCACTCTGTTTCGTAGACATTAAATTTCCTTGGTAACACAGCCGGGATTAACTCCGTCATCGCGATTACTATGTACAATATGGCAAATGTGTCTAATGGCTGGATGCAAACAGGATGACCGCTCACTGAACCACTTGAGATAGCCCAGAAAGGCCATCTGGTAAGGGTGTTAACAGCAGAAGAGTAGCAATGCCACCGGAAAAACTTCAGCTGTGTCATGTCTTGGTCTTGAATGATCCTTACAAGCTGTACTGTTTCCAGCTGTCAGCGACTTGTGCGCTGCAGTTTTTCAAGACTCCGCTACTTTCGCACTGCACGAAATAACAATTCATGACATTTGCGAAAGGAATGCAATTTATTCAGAGCCGACATTTGAATGGCTCTACGAGCGTTAGGTTTCATCATTGTTACACAATATGCATACATCAACGTGATGATAGATGATGCTAGCATTACACAATCTAAATGAACAGCCCTATGTTTGCCTATGGCCTAGAAAGCTATCGTATTGGTCAAGGATACGTCTGCTCTCTCTACCGTCTCCAGTCAGTCTGTCCCGCAACACATTGCGTGGACAAGCACGGACACTTTACTCTCCGTGCAGTCGTTATTATTGCGTGCCTGGTCTTGTCAGCACGCTGGCTGGTGAGTTCGAGTAACCTGGCATACCACGGTTACTCGCAAGGACCAGCAACACAATTGCTTGGGGAAAGCCCTCGCTCATCTGTACTCGTTGACCTCTGGTCTGACACAAATGTGTCTCCCTGTGAGGTTATTAATAGTACTCGGTGTCTTCCCTGTCTGGTGTCTGTCTACTAGACTAGTGTTAACTCCTTACTCCTGTAAGGTCTTATTGGGGATGCTGACAGGGTCCCCTCCTCTCCGCGAAGTGTTACTTCCCTTTTCCTCATGTTTGTAACACTTCTTGGTCACAAAAGAAAAATTGGTTGTCCCAATTTTGTCAGATCTCCAATAAGTATAGAACTTTCTAGTTTGGGGATAGAACAATATCTTTGTGATGTTGTTTCCCCGAGAAGAGAGTGGGATCAACATGCACATCTTTAAACTGATTATCTGTTGGGATTATTGACTGACTTTTCGTCTACACTCCTCTCTTCTGTCTTCCCTTCCATATATCTCTTTCTTTCACTCTCTCTCTCTATTATTCTCTCAACACATACTTCGACAACAGTTCTTTTCCACATTAAATAAAAGATTTAATTAAAAACTATGTCTGGTGTATGGGTGGATATTGTCTGTGTAGTTGCTAGTGTATTCTATTGTTGGTGACAGAATGAACTCAGAATGTCTATCAGCGGTATCTTCTCGCCAGTCATTCTTCACGATTACAGGACATCACATCAAACAGGACAGAGCTCACCCGGGATGATCCGTAGGCTTGAGTCTGATGGTAAATCCGTTAGTGAAATGAAAACAAACTGTTCACCACTGAGTCACCGTATTGCTATAAAAGTCCCGTAAGTTTATGACTGTGCCCAAATCAGTTTCATGATATTAAGTATCCATCATCGAGAAAAAACACCACATTGTCAATGTTCTTCCTATTGTCTATTATGATTATCACTATTGTCTTTGTCTATTCCTTCTACTCTATGTATGCAAGTCGTATGTAGGTTGAAGTCTCTGCTTGCCCCACCTTAACATCTCTTTCTGTTTAGGAGCCCCAGTGGTATATGAGTGTTAGCATACAGTCTTCTGTATTTTACTGGATGTTAGTATTTGTTCATCTGAACAAACTGTTTAGGTTCTTTCTGGATCTAAGTATGTACTTTATTGGTTCAAGTAGAGTATTTTTTCCTTTCTTCTCTAATGTCCCTAGAAACTGGGAACCTGTGGATGAATATAACAAGTCGAGTGGTAAGCGTCCGCCCCTTACTCCTAACTTATGCAAGTGTCCTTCTCCAGCCATAATGACAAGGCTTTCGAAGTCACCATCAGCATAAGACATAAGAATTCACCTCAGTCTAAAACACCCACTAATAATATGTAATGATAAAGGTAATACACGCTCATCTATATTCCTATTCTAAAACTATATTTTAATATACCTTATACACATCTATGTTCCTTTATAGAATTAATGTAGATCCACGAATCGAAATTAATCCACAGCCAAGCACTTTATCCCATTATAAGGGAGGATATTTCTTTTCATTACAGGACACATAATTCTATCTTTCCGTCCAGTTGGGGAACACACACTAAACTGACACAAAGAAGTGGCCCCTCTCTTTAGATCATCTTTGTCCCATCGTCCTTGACATTGCTGGACAAAGCAAATTCAGACTTCATTATCCCTTGTCAGTGGAAAATTTCTGATCTCGAACTTTTCCGTTGTTTAATACAACCAAACCGTATTCTGCTGTCCAGTCTTAGTCGCAAACCTACCTCCAGAACGCAATAGGCTGGTCCATGATACTGTCTGTCTTTGTAGCAAACCAATTTTTCCACTCTACATGTCACCTGTGTTGTAGTCGACTCTCCCGCCTTGACCTACATACACATGCGCTGGTCAATCCTTGGTGGTTATCCTTCTGTTTCATTAACCCTTCTCCCACCTCAGCCTTGTCTGTGATCACCTTCTTATGATGCACTGTATACAGTCGTCGATCTGGGAATCACTAACATTCAGCATTTCACGACATAGGCCCCCTCTTAAGAGATTAGACCGCGTCGAATCTTTCTCACTGTAGGTTTGATTCCCATGATCCACAACCCTAGGCTTCTTCCTCTGGATCTGGATGTCTGGATAAGAAATCTGCTCCTACATTCTCCTTTCCAAAAATGTATTCCACTGTGAAGTCCAGTTGCAGCAACAACGTCCATCCCATCCACCGTGCGTTGAGCTTCTGCGAAGTAGCTATTAACATCACGTGTTGATGATATGATTGGATCCTCACATTATCCAGTAGGCGCTCTAATTGACACCCTACTATACTACTAACGACTGAAACTAGTGTTGGCTCCTCGCTCCTGTACGTCCGGTCGACCTACTTTCGACTTGCGTCAGCGACGGCTCACAATACAGACGGATTGTCCCATCTTGATTGTAACACTGCTTCCATGTCCTCTTGGTTTCCCCCGGTTTTTCCTCTGGGGATGTTCCGCCTCGTCCTCGTCGGACCGAGTCGTCTTTCCCAAACCTCCTGGGCTTTTGCTTCCAGGACCATCTTGGGCGATATTGTATCTGGTCAGCCAATCTTCGGTTGGAGTCCTGGGTAATTCTCGCTTTTCCCGACGTTACCCACCCCTTCTGAACTTGGTTACCGGTGAAACTTTCACTCTTGTCCTTTCCCTGACTTGTGATTTCCCTCCTCCTGTCGTTGGGTAAATCTGACCTATCACGTACTGTCCCATAGGTCCTCCTATGTTGTACTGGCGATCTCTGGTCTTCGTCTGGACTGGTAACCTTTGTCCCAATGGCTGCCATCACCATAAAGTGCGAAGCTTTGCTCCCGGATCTCTCTTCATATTTCCTAATGAGATGTCTAGGGAGATTTTTCTTCTCTTCCCCGATCCGTATTTTGTAGATGTTCTTGGACACCACCTTTTCCACAGGATAAGGTCCTTTCCATCCTACTTGGAGTATATTGGTCTCTGCTGGACTCCACACTTCCACTTTGTCTTCCACTTTAAGAGCTAGTTTCCTCTTAATTCGCTTGTTGGGTGGTGCTTTCTGGCACTCCGAACAAGACTTCACCCACCGGCGTACATCTCCGGTCATTCCTGGCCAGCAATAATGGCCGGACATTTTCTGCAAGGTCTCTCTGACACCCATATGTCGATTCTCGCCTATGATGTGTCCACTCTGAAGAATGTGAGGACGGTGGGTCTCTGGAACCACCCACTGCTCATGCAGGTTATCTCCCCTCCCAGCTCTCCGATAGAGTAGTTGATTCTTCAGAAAGTACTGTCCCCGTTCTGGTGGCTCAGCACTTCTTTGCAGCTTCCTGTAGCAAGGATGCAACGTAGTATCCTTCCTCTGGGCAGTATGCAATTCTCCTATCCCTGAGTTGTCGCATAGTGTCTCTGCCTCTTTTTCCTTCCCTTGAGATCCACTGACTACTGTTCCCTTGTGGGTTGGCTGTTTGGGCATCCCCAAAAAGACATATTTCGTGCCAATGATCATTGGGAATAGGGAGTCAGCTAATACAGCCGCAGGAATAATGCCCGTGACGTACCTGGATTTAATCTCCACCTTGGCGATTGGCAGCGTCATGGTAACAGCACTCCTCATTGCCGGCTTTAGCTCTATGGTCTCCCCTGTAAGTTGGTCTGGGCTTACCAAGCTGGCGTCTATCACCGCTTCCCCATCCAAACCTGTATCGTAGAGACAAGCAACCTGTTGGCCATTTACTTCAATCAGTTCAACCACAGGTGGTCTCTCTTGGTCCTGAGTGTCTTTCATCTCCTTGACCGTTTCCTTGCCTTCCTCTTTTGATTCCTCGAGGTTGGTTATGCAATTGGCATCGTTTGCCTTGCATCTGCAGTCCACAGTATTATGTGTTATCGACTGGCAGTGAGTGTACCATGTTCCCTTCCTAGGTTTCCGTGTGTCCTTTGTGTTCCTTTCTCCTTCGCCAACCTCAGCCTTGTCTGTGATCACCGATGTAGGAATCACTTTGCATGCTGCGAAGTAAGAACTTTTAGGTTTCGATCTGCAGTCTTTTGTGTTGTGGGAGGCCGCCCTACAAAACGAACACCACTTTTCAGACCACTGTCGTTTCGCTTGAGAATTCGAGGTGCTCTGGGTTCCTACCTTCACCTTCTCTGAACTCTCCTCTGTGTGCTTTATATAAGGTTCCACTTTTTCTCCTTCCCAGTTTTTAGGTTTCTTTTTCTCTGGTTTCTCCTGACCTTTGGTTTGTGTACTTAGTTCCTCCGCTTCACCATGTACTTCCACGAATCGTTCCGCCAGCTTATTCACAACATCAATCCGTTCCGCCCCTTGTTCTCCCAAGAAGGTTCTGAGAGGTTTCGACATTTGCTTTCGCATCTGGTCGACCACCATCATCTCTTCGAGACTCTCATAATCCCTCTTGAATTCTGCCAAGTCCATCCATTTCTGGAGATAGGATTTCAGCCTTAGACTGTATGCGGCGAATAGCTCTCCCGGCTCTCGTCTAGACGATCTAAACTTTTTCCGATATGTTTGTGCTGTGACTTCATAATGTTTCATCAAAGCTGCTTTCAATTCCTCGTACTGATTTTCCTGTCCTGGTGGTAGGCGTGTGTAGACCTCGTACCCTGAACCACGTAACGCCTGGGATACTTTAAGAGCCCATCTGGATCTTTCCAGTCCCATAGCGATTGCCATAGCCTCGAACCGATCCAAAAACTGGAATATCTTTTCTTTACTTTCATCATAGACTGCTAAAGGAAACTTCATGGCATGGTAACCCTGTCCAATCATGTGGGTTGCCCCAGGTGAAGATGAACTTCCTTCTGCTGCCTCTACTTCACCCTTAGTTTGTGTCTTGAGTTCTAACTCTTTCAAGCGGTATTCATGTTCCATTTCTTGTCTCCTGGCAGTCTGTTCCATTTCCAGTTTCTTGGTCTCCTGTTCCATTTCCAGTCGCTTGGTCTCCTGGTCCATTTTCTTCGCTTCTTGTTCCATTTCCAGTCGGCTTTCCGGTCTTCTCTTTCCCCTTTACGAATCTCTCTCTCTCTTTCTTGTATGTAATCAGTTAGCTCGGTACCAGCTAACCCAATTTCCTCCCCGTTGGCTCTCAGTTCTGCTGTAGTTACTTTAGGAGTTGCCATAGTTACAGCAGATAAGTCAGCAAGTTGAGTAAAGATCCCTCAAGGCAGAAAAGAAGTACTCACTATACAATTATATTCCACCTAGAACCGATATCATTATCTATATCTATTAATTATTATAAATCTCCAACACCACACAGTACATCACAACCACTCTCTCATCCACAAGAGGAGATATAGGATAAAGACTTATGTAGACGTGTGACCGTGTAACTAGGTATGTAATGTCTTACCACCTATCCACCTTCACTCTGTCTGGAACTTTCTCACTGCAAAGTCACCAGCATTAATGAAATGTTTCTACCATAAATGTAATGGCACCATATATCCAATGGACGTCCTTCCATTAAAAGTCATCAATGTATACTTCTTTTTATTCCAATCAGTATGTCCCAACATGCATGTACTCCGCTATGCCTGTGCCAATATGCAGGTCATATGGGTATAATGTATGTACGTATCCCGCTCGCTCCACCAATTATGTGATGTTGTTTCCCCGAGAAGAGAGTGGGATCAACATGCACATCTTTAAACTGATTATCTGTTGGGATTATTGACTGACTTTTCGTCTACACTCCTCTCTTCTGTCTTCCCTTCCATATATCTCTTTCTTTCACTCTCTCTCTCTATTATTCTCTCAACACATACTTCGACAACAGTTCTTTTCCACATTAAATAAAAGATTTAATTAAAAACTATGTCTGGTGTATGGGTGGATATTGTCTGTGTAGTTGCTAGTGTATTCTATTGTTGGTGACAGAATGAACTCAGAATGTCTATCAGCGGTATCTTCTCGCCAGTCATTCTTCACGATTACAGGACATCACATCAAACAGGACAGAGCTCACCCGGGATGATCCGTAGGCTTGAGTCTGATGGTAAATCCGTTAGTGAAATGAAAACAAACTGTTCACCACTGAGTCACCGTATTGCTATAAAAGTCCCGTAAGTTTATGACTGTGCCCAAATCAGTTTCATGATATTAAGTATCCATCATCGAGAAAAAACACCACATTGTCAATGTTCTTCCTATTGTCTATTATGATTATCACTATTGTCTTTGTCTATTCCTTCTACTCTATGTATGCAAGTCGTATGTAGGTTGAAGTCTCTGCTTGCCCCACCTTAACATCTCTTTCTGTTTAGGAGCCCCAGTGGTATATGAGTGTTAGCATACAGTCTTCTGTATTTTACTGGATGTTAGTATTTGTTCATCTGAACAAACTGTTTAGGTTCTTTCTGGATCTAAGTATGTACTTTATTGGTTCAAGTAGAGTATTTTTTCCTTTCTTCTCTAATGTCCCTAGAAACTGGGAACCTGTGGATGAATATAACAAGTCGAGTGGTAAGCGTCCGCCCCTTACTCCTAACTTATGCAAGTGTCCTTCTCCAGCCATAATGACAAGGCTTTCGAAGTCACCATCAGCATAAGACATAAGAATTCACCTCAGTCTAAAACACCCACTAATAATATGTAATGATAAAGGTAATACACGCTCATCTATATTCCTATTCTAAAACTATATTTTAATATACCTTATACACATCTATGTTCCTTTATAGAATTAATGTAGATCCACGAATCGAAATTAATCCGCAGCCAAGCACTTTATCCCATTATAAGGGAGGATATTTCTTTTCATTACAGGACACATAATTCTATCTTTCCGTCCAGTTGGGGAACACACACTAAACTGACACAAAGAAGTGGCCCCTCTCTTTAGATCATCTTTGTCCCATCGTCCTTGACATTGCTGGACAAAGCAAATTCAGACTTCATTATCCCTTGTCAGTGGAAAATTTCTGATCTCGAACTTTTCCGTTGTTTAATACAACCAAACCGTATTCTGCTGTCCAGTCTTAGTCGCAAACCTACCTCCAGAACGCAATAGGCTGGTCCATGATACTGTCTGTCTTTGTAGCAAACCAATTTTTCCACTCTACATGTCACCTGTGTTGTAGTCGACTCTCCCGCCTTGACCTACATACACATGCGCTGGTCAATCCTTGGTGGTTATCCTTCTGTTTCATTAACCCTTCTCCCACCTCAGCCTTGTCTGTGATCACCTTCTTATGATGCACTGTATACAGTCGTCGATCTGGGAATCACTAACATTCAGCATTTCACGACAATCTTCTACCTTCATTTACAGTGTTCTATCTTTTCACTTGGCTAATTTAGTAGCCCATGTCTCAGTATAGTTGGTTCTATAGATATCTCAAGGATTGGTAGTGAACCGGAAACCGTTGTCTTATGACTTATGTCCTGGCTTCTGTCGTTTGACCCTATGTCTTCTGACTTCCACCTATTGACTTCCGTCTTGACCTGTTCCTCCTATTGCCCAATATTTTAAATATGTCCCGATTAGAGGAAAAATAGGCTGACCCCCGTTTCTCTAATTGTTGAATGGACTCAATATCTGACTGTTGTAAGAATTTGGCAAAAGGGGTAGGCACTGTAGAAACAACTTTGTCCATTACCATTAGCTCTTCTAGTTTTTCATAGCTGTTACCTACTTTAGCCGCCTTAGTCCATTTTTTAAATGTGCTCTGCACGTTAGAAATGTAGTCTAAGTACGTTTCAGTTGCTTTTGGTTTAATCTGTGAGAATTGAATTTGGTAACCAGTAGCGTCCAAAAGAAAATGTTGCATTATCCTATCGTGTATGTACTGGTAATTGTTTCTGAGATCTGTAGGTATGGATTCTATTACTTTTAAAGGCTCCCCACTCAGGTTCCTCATGTAAATCATTGCCCAATCCTCTAAAGGTATTTTCTGTGTTTTTAGTTGGAACTCTATATTTTCAGTCCATGCGCTGATTGAATCACCTACCGTGTAAGGTTTGATAAGGCCCTTGTACTTACTAAATTTGTTCTGTTCTTCTTGGCTCTTTTGTTTGCTAGAGGCTATTTGTATGTTAGAATCTACCTCCATTTCCTTCATCTTTAGTTTAGTTTCTGAATCTACTTGTATCTGCTTTTGTTTGGTGGCTTCCTCTGCTTGTTTGTTAGCAAGTTCTACGTCTAACTGTTTTTGTTTGGTAATTTGATCTAATTCTAATTTTTTCTGGTCTAACTCTAATTGTTTCTGTTTGGTAGCTTGATCGGACTCTAATTGTTTCTGTTTGGTAGCCTCCTCGATCTCTTTCATTTCTTTTTGATGTTGCCTTTCTAATGCTCTTTCATCTCTGTCAAGAGCAGCTTTTCTTTCTGTTTCTTCTTTCTGTAGAGCTCTTTCTTCTCTATACTTTTGGTCCGCCCATTTTTCTAACTTATCTCCAGTGTGGCCCATGGCGATGCCCGCCTGGATACATTCATTTAGTGACGCCATTTTGTGGCGTAATGTTAGTTCAAATGATACTGTAATAATATGCACATAATAGTTTACAATAATTTGTTAGTACATGTACATCTTTCGCTGGAAAAGAAGATGCATGATTAAGTTAGAGCATATCAAAATATTCGGAAAATATACTCATCTAATTTGTTGGACAGTACGGTACTTGGGATGTTCCACCGCAGTCTTTCACATTACACACTGGTTTGATTTGCTGACACACGGGCTGCGTTCTGGTTAGTAGAGCAGCAAAAATTAGACACACGCTTACGTTGTAAATACAAGCTCACAATTCATCATATTCTATCAAATATTTCATATTTCATAAAGTTGTTAATATAATTTCCTATTTCATGCGACTGGTGAATGAGAATGTGCTAAATAGTGATAAATGGTATTAATGATGAATTATATGATCGTCTGAATGATTGTTAGATGATAAATGAGATGATTAGTCGTATGGCCGTCAATGTCGTCTTGTCTTCGCCGTTTGACTCTGGCGTACCTTCGTTCTAGGCTGCAGTTCGTCGCTACTCTATTTACTGATTTCGTAGAATGGTGACATTGATGGCTGTATCACACGCAATGGAATGTACACGGTGGTTACGATGGTAATGTTCACTGATGATTTTATACATTTCAATTGCTTTTAGTATAATACCACACTTTCTAAATAATATTGGTAGAATTTCACACTTTACCGATCTAATTTGACTCAATTGTGGTTCACACTCCACAAAATTGGCGATCGTATAATTCACCACAAGAAAAAATTTAATTTATAGCATGTATCACAATAAATTTGTATTACTTTGCAATATATCACACATCACAAATGTTGAAACGTGCATTGAATTAATTCTGGTACAGAATTTTGTAATATCAATCGATAGCTAGCGTTCGTTCAGTGGTTTATAATACCACTTGCATGTTGGCGTTAACTGCTCGTTGAATACTACTACAACTGCCTTCTATCACCGCTCAGAAACGTTCACTGAAATCTGACAGTAATTGTACTGCTGGCGTTCGTTCAATGAGTTCTGACACAAATTCGCCGCTGGCGTTGATTCTTTGACCATTCTGACACCAATTCGAGGTCTATTGGTGTCTATTCTCTGTATTCTACCACCAATTCGCCGCTGGCGTTGATTCATTGACCATTCTGACACCAATTCGCCGCTGGCGTTGATTCATTGACCATTCTGACACCAATTCGGGGTCTAGCCTGTCAGCGACTTGTGCGCTGCAGTTTTTCAAGACTCCGCTACTTTCGCACTGCACGAAATAACAATTCATGACATTTGCGAAAGGAATGCAATTTATTCAGAGCCGACATTTGAATGGCTCTACGAGCGTTAGGTTTCATCATTGTTACACAATATGCATACATCAACGTGATGATAGATGATGCTAGCATTACACAATCTAAATGAACAGCCCTATGTTTGCCTATGGCCTAGAAAGCTATCGTATTGGTCAAGGATACGTCTGCTCTCTCTACCGTCTCCAGTCAGTCTGTCCCGCAACACATTGCGTGGACAAGCACGGACACTTTACTCTCCGTGCAGTCGTTATTATTGCGTGCCTGGTCTTGCCAGCACGCTGGCTGGTGAGTTCGAGTAACCTGGCATACCACGGTTACTCGCAAGGACCAGCAACCCAATTGCTTGGGGAAAGCCCTCGCTCATCTGTACTCGTTGACCTCTGGTCTGACACAAATGTGTCTCCCTGTGAGGTTATTAATAGTACTCGGTGTCTTCCCTGTCTGGTGTATCTCTACTAGACTAGTGTTAACTCCTTACTCCTGTAAGGTCTTATTGGGGATGCTGACACCAGCAAAGCTCGATCAGCAGGACTAGATATGATTGTATTTCACAGGAGTAGATGGTAGTCATGCAAACATCACTTAACTGTGCGATTATAAGAATGCCCCAACTTGAAATGTCTGGCAACACAGCAAACAAGAGATGTGGTCTGGGGGACATTGGCCATCAAGAATCACTCATCCACACATGCATGTATATTTGCTTGGATCTATCACTCATCTTTCTCTTTTTCCTCTGCAGCCTTCGCATACGCCTCTTTCTCCACTTGGCTCTCGTTGCGTATATTGAATCCGAAGCTTGGATCATGCTTAACTTATTTCCCCGTATGTGACCATGCTTAATGTTTACCCCTTATGTTATCATGCTTAATGTTTTTCCCTTATGTTTTAATGCTTAATGTTTTCCCTTATGTTATCATGTTTTGTTTTGTTTTTCCTTGTGTAATTACGCTTAATGTTTTTTCCCCTTATCTAATTGTGATTAATGCCGGTTCTGTGCCGAAGGGGTTGCTGACGCAGTTCATAATTCCGCATACCGCATTCTAAACACAGCTGCGGGCGACTTGGAAGCAGACCACTTAACTTTGGTGTTGTTATAAAATTGTATGAGCATGTTCAGAAAGTAATGGCAAATTACTGTACGCAAGCATGTCAAGAGATCACAAAAAGCCAAAAATGATGGGGTTGACTGCGACGTCCTGTAAAGGATATGCAACTAACATTTTTTTTTAAGTTGTGCTTAAAACGTTCTCTTATGTTACTGTGATTAATTCCCCCACCCCTCCCCCTTATGGTATCATGCTTAATGTTTTTTCCTTATGATATTAAACAACAATGTTTCTCCCTTAACCATTTGAACCCTGGAGTTCCCTGATAATTACCCGTATTTTGGCATACTAATAATATTTCAACATATCAACCTGAAAAAGACATTATTTCTGGAAAACATCATTGGTGAACAACAACAAGTAACATGGGGAAAGTATCTAGGTGATAAACAAAATCGTATTTATGCAATTGGACCGGTGCATCCTGTACATTACGAAGTCGTCCTTCCATGTTAGTTAGTTAGTTAGTTATCAGTTGGGGTATCTTCGTTGCACTCCGGACATGTCCATAGGTGCTCAGATCCTCCCCCCAGCATATGCATCAGCGTCCGGTGGCTAATAGTGCCAGTTCTGTGTTGGTTGACGAGGCGCTTTGTTTTCCCGATGTACCTCTCGCGTCTGGCTGTGCCGATTCTTACTCCCAGGTCTTTCATCCTGGAAAGCGATGTGGAATCACTGGCGTCAAAATCCTCTGTTCTCGCCATATCTTTAAGGGCGTTAATAACATCGGCACGATCCATGGGCTGGCCATCTACAGGGGGTGCAGAGCCAGCCAATTTATCAGCTCGTTCATTTCCCTCGACTCCCGCATGTCCCGGGACGAAGATGAAGGTGACTTTGCGGACAACGGACTTCCGCAGCGACTCAGTCCACTGTCTACGTACAGATCCAGCTTCGACCTTCTGAATCATGCTCATTGAATCACTTAGTACACACACGTTGGTATAATGCTGTGATTCCAGCCATATGAGAGCCTGTGTAACTGCCATCACCTCCATCGTCATGCTGCTCGTGGTCATAGAGTGGGCACCACTGGATTCTTGAACGGTTCGGCCCGCTGAACGGGCTGTAAATGCCCACGCACTTCTCTGCTGCTTTACAACAGATCCATCTGTATAGATGAGCACTTCGGGGCTATCTGAGTGATCATAGATGAGCGCGTTAACCTCTGCATTGACAGCGGCAGGGTTCTGCTCTCTGCACCGTCTGTCGAGTGTGATAATGCAGGAGAAGGTACACTTAAAAGCTGGAGGCACCGGCACCCATTCCTTGCCGGGGTTGATACTGGTAAGACTGCAGACCTGTCCGACGACATCTTCCGCTCGACCCATCCATGATTTGCCCCTCTTTAGACTGTCACCCTTTTCTCTGAATACAGCGTCATGCAGAGGGTGCTGCTCATCTGCACTTATTTTTAAGTATGCACGAGCTCTCCGGATCTTGATCCTGTGTTCCATTGTCGGGAAGTCAAGGAGGTATCTCATTGCTACACAGCTGGTGTCTCTCGTGCAGCCCAAAATGATGCGCATGGCTTCGTTTTGTACCTTTTCAAGTCTTCCAATCTGTGTAGGGCTGACAGTGAGGATGGCCAGGGCATACTCGATGCGTGAAAGCACAAGTCCTTGGAACAGAAGTAATAGCAGTCTTTGCTCGATATTGGCAGTCACCATGACTCTCATTGCTGCCAAACCTTTTCGAGCCTTCGTTATGACATAATCGACATGATCTCTGAAGGACAGGCTACGATCAAGCCTCACGCCAAGATATGTCATTGACTGGGTTCTACTCAGAATGCTCCCATCCATTCTAACGGCCGGCAGGTCTGTTTTCACAATATAGTTGTTTAGTGAGAACCATGTAACCGTTGCCTTTGCAGGGTTGACAAGGGCATCGGCATCAGCACACCATGAGGAAATTCGATCTAGTTCGCCCTGCATAT
This sequence comes from Cepaea hortensis, assembly GCA_963921405.1. Classification (NCBI taxonomy): domain Eukaryota; kingdom Metazoa; phylum Mollusca; class Gastropoda; order Stylommatophora; family Helicidae; genus Cepaea; species Cepaea hortensis. The sequence goes on along the minus strand of OY992882.1, from coordinate 32,100,599 downwards.
AGTTGGCAACCGCCTGTCTATCTCGACCCTGTCGATACACGAGGATGTCGTCAACGAATGATAGAGTCCTACCCCTCCCATCCAACTGTTGTTCAGTGATCGGCACCGTATACACGTTGAATAGTACTGGTGACAGTGGTGAACCCTGCGGCAATCCTGGACATATCGTTATCGGCTCAGAAGACCAACTCCCGCATCTTAGCACCACCTTCCTTTGGAGTAGAACTGCAGCTATCCATCGTACAAGGTGAGGGTGCACTTTCAGTCTGAGGAGGGTTTGCATCAAGTGCTCGAAAGATACTCTGTTATATGCGTCCTCTACGTCTATGGCGGCCGCACATGTCTCTTCTCTGACCTGAAATCCTTCGTAAACATCTTGAGAAAAGACCGCCGCATTCAGCCATGACTCTTTGTTGCGTCTGTATCCTCCAAGTGTGGGCGGGAAGCAGCCGAGCTGTTCCAAGTCCCAAGCAAGTCTGTGTGCTACAATTTTCTCCAGTAGCTTGCCAACAGTATTCTGCATCGTAATGATTCTGTAGCCGCTTATCTTGGAGTGGTCTTTGTTCGGTTTTGGCAGCGGCAGCAAGTAGCTGTGTAGCCATTCTTCTTTGACCTGACCCCTCTGGATACTGGTGTTGAATTCTCTGGCCAGTTCTTCCATGTCATCATCTGATATCACCATTAGGTCACCATATCGGATGCCATCTGGGCCTGGGGCGGTGTTAGGTGATTTCTTGAGCATCGCACGCAATATCTCAACTGTGATTGTCCATTCTTCGTCTGTCCCGACCCCCTCGCACAACTGAGAGAGTGTTGTTGTGGTCCTCTGTCTGGCGGGCTCGTCTTTCTGGTCAGTCTGTTCTATGTAGCGTGCAAGAAGGGCCTTACCTTTATCCGCATCCGACTTTTTCCATGCGAGGTCTGTGCCTTGAAAGTCTGGAATACCCCTACGTTGTGCAGCACCGTTCATGCTCTTGTGGAGGCGCCAGAATGTCGTAAGAGATTGCTCTGGGCACACCTTCCTGCAGAACTCGTCCCATTTGTCGGCCTTGGCCTGTTTGGCGCAGGATTTGAATAAAGTCGTCGTCCTAACGATCTCAGTCTTCAGGTTCGCCAACTCAACCTGTGGCATGTTAGCCTTTCTGGCCTTTTGCCAGTCTTTGACAGCCTGCCTCTTTCCCAGCCACACCTTCTCGACCTCTCCATTCCACCATGGTGGCTGCAGCCATCTTTCTTGTCTCCTACGGGAGGAAGTTAGTTTCCTTCTTCTGATCTTGCTTATGGCGTCTTGACCAGTGGTGTCGAACGGGAAGGCATTGGTCTTGTTTCTTTGACTCATGGCCCCGTCTTTCTTGATCAGGATGACACAAGGGTAGTGGTCACTATCGTGGTATCCCAGTGTGCCCCACCGGCACCTTGGTGCGATGGTGGGCGACACCATGTCCTTCCATGTGTTCCCCCACAACTCGGCCAGGGGTAACTGGCGCATCACTATGGAAATTTCCGAAAAGTTGTTTGCAAAGTGTTTCAATGTACATATGGAAGGTTGTCTTTCCTTTTTCCAGGGAACTGCTGGCTCTAATTCTGCGTGTATGATGTAGCTATTGAAAATATCCCACATGCAGAACTTGACTGTCAGTCTTCGAGGTCACTGGTGGTGACGTCTGCAGCGTTGAACACGTGTTAGCTGATCATTTTTATCAGTCCAATAAGCATCCAGCTTACATCTAAACAAGTTAGCCATGTCTACAAGTAAGCTGGGTGCTTATTGGACTACTGGTTGCAGATTAACAGTGAGATGTAAACAGAAAATACCTGGAAGCCGGTATAACGACTCGCAGGGTACAAAGGGTTAAGTTATGCTAAATTGTTTCCCTTATGTTGTCATGCCAAATATTATCCCTAACGTTATCCCGCTTAATATGTCCACTTATGTTATTATTCTTAATGTTTTTTCCCCTTATGTTTTCATGCTAATGTTTCCACCTGCTGTTATCAAGTTTAATGTTTTACCGTATGTTATTATGCTTAATGTTTCCCCTTATATTATTATTATTGTACTTAATGGTTTCCCTTTATTATTAGTTCTATAACGATAAAGAGTCATTGCCTGCCAAGGGTGCCTAAGCAAGCAACAGTGTGTACAGTTTGTATCGTTTGTTTCTATGCTGGATCCCAACCAACCGTCCGTGCTGGATCCCAACCAACCATATGTGCTGGATCCCAAACAACCGTCCGTGCTGGATCCCAAACAACCGTCTGTGCTGGATCCCAAACAACCCTCTGTGCTGGATCCCAAACAACCGTCTGTGCTGGATCCCAACAAACCATATGTGCTGGATCCCAAACAACCGTCCGTGCTGGATCCCAAACAACCGTCCGTGCTGGATCCCAACAAACCATATGTGCTGGATCCCAAACAACCGTCCGTGCTGGATCCCAACAAACCATATGTGCTGGATCCCAAACAACCGTCCGTGCTGGATCCCAACAAACCATATGTGCTGGATCCCAAACAACCGTCCGTGCTGGATCCCAACAAACCATATGTGCTGGATCCCAAACAACCGTCCGTGCTGGATCCCAACAAACCATATGTGCTGGATCCCAAACAACCGTCCGTGCTGGATCCCAAACAACCGTCCGTGCTGGATCCCAAACAACCGTCCGTGCTGGATCCCAAACAACCGTCCGTGCTGGATCCCAACAAACCATATGTGCTGGATCCCAAACAACCGTCCGTGCTGGATCCCAACAAACCATATGTGCTGGATCCCAAACAACCGTCCGTGCTGGATCCCAACAAACCATATGTGCTGGATCCCAAACAACCGTCTGTGCTGGATCCCAAACAACCGTCCGTGCTGGATCCCAAACAACCGTCCGTGCTGGATCCCAACCAACCATATGTGATGGATCCCAAACAACCGTCCGTGCTGGATCCCAAACAACCGTCTGTGCTGGATCCCAAACAACCCTCTGTGCTGGATCCCAAACAACCGTCTGTGCTGGATCCCAACAAACCATATGTGCTGGATCCCAAACAACCGTCCGTGCTGGATCCCAAACAACCGTCCGTGCTGGATCCCAACCAACCGTCCGTGCTGGATCCCAACCAACCATCCGTGCTGGATCCCAACCAACCATCCGTGCTGGATCCCAACAAACCATATGTGCTGGATCCCAACAAACCATATGTGCTGGATCCCAAACAACCGTCTGTGCTGGATCCCAAACAACCGTCCGTGCTGGATCCCAAACAACCGTCCGTGCTGGATCCCAACCAACCATCCGTGCTGGATCCCAACCAACCATCCGTGCTGGATCCCAACCAACCATATGTGATGGATCCCAACCAACCATCCGTGCTGGATCCCAACCAACCATATGTGATGGATCCCAACCAACCGTCTGTGCTGGATCCCAACCAACCGTCTGTGCTGGATCCCAACCAATTTTCTGTGCTGGACCCCAATCAACCGTCTGTGCTGGATCTCAACCATCCTCTGTGATAGATCCCAACCAACCGTCTGTGG
>OY992882.1:31922063-32094563 GCA_963921405.1 Cepaea hortensis | reverse complement strand
GTTGATAACCGAATTAATTTTACTCCGTTCTGTTCGGGTAGTTGAAACACGAGTTGGTTTCAAATCTTGAAATTCTCTTTAGTCGTGGTTTTATCTATACGGATGAGAATATACTTCTTGAGAAGGGGTGTTTAGTCGTTGGAAATACTGATTATCTTTGGTGCTCACTTGTCTTAATATTTTACTTTCACATTATATACTTCTTGTGAACTAGTGTTTAGACTGGGTATACAGATTGTCATTGACTCGCATTAGGTTTGATATTTTTGGATCAAAAGATATTATTCTTGAGATCAAGTGTTTATAGTCTTTGAGTATACAGATTGTCCTTAATGCTCCAGTCTTAATATTTTGTATAAAATGTTACATATAGTGCGATATATATATATATCCCTTATACAGCTTATTCTAAGGGTGCAGTCACTTGTGAAGCAACCAGGATTGCAAGAGCTGTGAAGAAAAGGCTGGACAGAAAAATCACTGCAGGAGATCCTCCTCCTGGAACGTCAAGCATTCATTGCCCACATTGTCAAAGAACATTTCGAGCCAAATTTTGGCCTTTCAGCCATCTTAGAACTCGCGTCTCCATACTTTCATCTCCACTGGATGAAATGAATGGTCATAATCATTCTTGATGGACAAATAACAACATACATCTTATTATTAACATTTCCTTGTCTTAATATTTGTGTATCAGATTATATACATCTTGAGTGTTTAATCGTTGGGTATGCAGATTGCCTGCGATACTTCCTTCTCTTAATATTTCTGTATCACATGATATATATCTTGCGAGCGAGAATTTAGTCGTTGGGTGTACAGAATGTCTGCAATACTTCCTTGTCTTAATAATATTTTTGGATCACGTGACCCAGTCCAAACAATCATAGAAGAATCGTGTGGTTTTCTTAGGTTAAAATCACGTAATAAATTTCCGTTACTGCCAAATATCGTTTGAGCATAGACAGCATTGCTCTTGTAATGGCGAAAACGAGGCTGAGAAGATGAACGAGGACGACTCTGACCTACTTCTGTAGATCGTTTTCTTTGCACGAGGAAGATCGGTACTTCTTTATTTGGCGATGTTTTAGAAAGCGACCTTGCTTCTTGGGGGAAAACGCTTGTAGGTTCAACTGGCAAACTTTGTACAAGATACTCGATTTTCCTTTGCTGTTCTTGATGAAGGTTGCAAGCTGATTTTACTCTACTGGGATTCGCATATATTCCCCCACCTTTACTCCAAAATGGTACTTTCTTATTTCTATTGTAGTCGTTGTTCGTGGGTGAATCCTTTGCAATCAGCATTGATGTACCATTGGATTCTGCAGGCGAGGTTCTACATGCACTGTCGGCGTTTTTTGTTTGTAAATGCAGGTGGCTGCTCGACTTGTGAAATTCAGCTTTACTTATATACAAGTCCGCTGTTGACTGTTCACTTTGTGTTGTCTCTAAATATCCTGTAACATTATGGCAGATGGTGCCATCTCTCAAATACTGAGCCACGTCCTCGCACCAGGCCTCGATACGTTGTCTCGTAAAAGCCATCGTAACAAACTGTACGTGAAATAAAATGAAGACTCGGGCTGGTCCTGCGATGCAACAATTGCAAGACGATGCTTCGGAGCTACCTGTACAGACATAAAGAAGCAACATTAACATGGTTAACATTGTTAGAATATTTATGTTGGAAACAAACTGAAAGCAGATAGATGCTAGTTAACACTCATAGATCGTAAAATAATACACAGGAAAGAATTAGACAAGAGAACAATGCTATATGTATATTCGATGCTGGATTATTTGGTTATACTGAAAACACAATCTTCATTTTGTATAGCATTTTTTTGGAGTTCATTCGTTTTGAACTCAAGGGTAGTCCATACAACTGCTACAACTTCTAGTATTTGCCACTACTAATAAGTGCACTGGACTCATTTTTACGTGTGAATTAGCTTTCCTTATTACTATTGTCCTTCACCATCAGGCAAACCCACTCCGACTTCTTAGGTACAATTTACGTCCCCAAGTCAAGGACGAGAAGTAAACATGGTATTTAAATTACAAGGGTACACTGATCTTACATGAATGTAAATACGTATGAATATAGGTATGTAGAACAATCTGGTTTTACGGCGCCAGAGTCTCGCCGTCAATCCTTCCGTTAGTTAAACGTCTCTGCTACGCGAAGGCCAGGATCTGAACCTTTTCTGCCATACATGATGAATGCGCAAGTCACAATTGAAAGCGTTTCCCTTATAGTTTACATTCCTAAGTCAGGGACGAGAAGTGAACATTGTGTTTAAATTACAAGGGTAGACTGTGATCTTACTTGAATGTTAATACGTATGAATGTAAGAATCTAGAGCAATCTGGTTTTACGGCGCCAGAGTCTCGCCGTTAAATATTCTTCTATTAGTTAAACAGCTCCGCTATTCGAACCTTTTCTGTCAGACATGATGAATGCACGCATCACAGTTGAGAGCTTATCCTCAGTATGGAGCCTTCTCTGGTGTTGTAAATGTTATGATCATGAGTAATGCTCAGATCTGAGTCTGAAGAAGAGCAGGGGAGCCCTCTCGAAATGTTGCTATATGTAATGTTTTATAGTAACTGCATAGGCCAGTCTCGTCCTTACGTATGAAATGAGTTAGTTGCCGGGGTTGAGGTTTTACGGTCAACTCTTTACGATGCCCGAATACCGCGGGATTTTAGAGTGCACAATTTGCACACGAGACTTCATTTGTTCGCCCTTTTTCGAGAATGCTGGGTATTCGATATCATTACCCTAGAGATCTGAAGACGAGAGGGAAGGAAGGTGCGTATGATATCTTTTGAAACCAACGGTTCTTGTAAAATCGCCCATAGACGATGGGCGTCAAATCTGGTATAATATGTAGATATTCTCGCTTTTGAGCCTGAGACGGGTACGTAACTCTCAGTCGCGTGTCCTCCTAGCTGAATGTACGATTATTCATCGCACCCTTGCAAGTTATATCAAGCGCAACATCTACACCCCTAAACGCCAGGCATAGTTACTGCACTGCTGTGTCACATTGTTACCATAAGACAACATTACCTACAGCTGTTGATTTTAACACGAGGAAGGCATCTGCTATAGGTCTGTGATGTGACAGGGCCGTCACATTGTGTAGGTCTGAATGCACGGAGGATTAGGTGGCCGGTCTTGTCCTCTGTCGGCTGACGACAAGCTCAGGCGAAGACCTCTCGTCCCACTACTATCATGACATTATCAACGTAGCTTCCTATCAACTACACTAACGCGCCCGCCTATTGCTCTTCGTGCAGCGTGTCCTTTGCATGACGTTGCCATCAACCCCAAACCCAGGTCTATTTACTATGAAATTGTACGTTCTATAGATTGCCTGTTTTAATGAAGGAGAAGTTAACGTTGACGGCCAAGTGGTGTAGGGGCTGAACCCGCTACCCTTATGTCAGCACACTTGAAGTTTAAACACAAGCAATTAAACCCCGCGACAATATAGGCTCTTTATACTGCTTTTATATTGCTACTCATCTCATCTCATCACTTTCCTCTTGTAGAGGGTGTATTTTTAATGACTGTGCAGTGTTTGAAAATATTACCGGTCCAAGTTTTGTATTTAGTTTTGTATTTTTTCCACGAACTTTACAGAGAGTGAATACAAAACTTGAATCGGCAATATTCTCAAACACTGCACAGTCATTAAAAATACACCCTACACGTTGCGGTGTCGAGGTGAAGCATAAACAGCGGGAGAGTACTCGTGTATGGGCTTCAAATATCGAGGTTCTCATGGTCTCTGTAATCCCCTCTATCCATCGTTTACGTGGTCGGCCTCTTCATCTGCTTCCGTCTGGTCTGTACATCATTGCTTGTTGTGGTATACTGTTAGTTGGTAATGTAGTTATATGGCCAAACCAATTAACCTGCTTTTCTTCTGATAAAATCTAGTGCTGCTATAACCCCAAATTTAGTCCTGATTTCTTCATTTCTGATTTTCTCTCTTCTTGATACATTGAGCGCGCGCGCGCGCGCGCGCACACACACACACACACACACACACACACACACACACATATATATTGCTACTATCAAGATTAATTAGAACTGTGGTAGAGCACTGACTTGCATACTTGTTTGCCGGCCCAGCGGTCGTGTGTTAGGATCCTCATCGAACTGGAGTTGTTTAACATAGATGTGGGTTCACAGATCGACTCAACCGAAGCTCGGTTCCATGAATATAAGGCCCTTGTTCGCAATGTCTTCTTCTTGATACGGTGTCAACTAAAATTGTCTGCCGAATACATTACCTTTCAACTGTATTCGTAGCTAGTTTACATTCAAGATCACTTAACATTAGACATATTGATTGTACTGTTCTGTTACAACATTATCATACGATGAACATTATCTTACGATCTGTGGTCGACATACTAAGGTGATACGGTTTCAAATAAAATCGCCGAATGCATCGCCTTCCAAATGTCTTAGTTGTTAATTTACCTTCAAGAGTGTTACTATTCTTTGCTCCCCCATATGGGCCCCCGTACGGGCGTGTGTTGCCGGGGGCCATACGGGGGAGCAAAGAATAGTAACACTGTTGCCTACCATGTACGTCGTAAGAGGCGACTAAGGAGGCTACAGTTCCGTCGCCCTGCTACTGAGTGAGTGCGTGGCGCGACACTGTGAGCTATGAATTTCGCGTGGAATGCTTTTACACCTGTTCGCAGTTTGTAGCGTGAACTGCATATTCGGAACAATGGCAGCCTTTTCGGTTCACGGGTGCATTTTTTTAGGAGACTCCTGGGAGTCGTCGCTGGGGCTACAGAGTTCGTGCTTTGTGTGGCGCTTTCGGCGGATCGCCCTGCGGAAATAGACCGAGCCATATGGGATAAAACCCGGGTCAATGAAGTCCTTCTGGTGACTGCCGTTTCCATCGACAATAAACTGTATTTCTCGTGGAGGACTTTTGTGTTGGCATTCTGGCTGAAAGATGCCGGTGTTGACCGCAATATCCTGAAAACAGGATGGAAACGCGGAAAAAAAAAAAAATTCTGGCGGTGGCATTATGCACAGTGTACCTGTGCGGGCTGTTGGCTTGCTGATTCTCTTGTCTATTCCATTGTTCACATAGGGCAGTAAGGAGCATTTTGTGTTACATTCACTGGCACAGGAACAGAGCATAATGGAGACGACCCGTTGCCGTGAAGTTGGAACCGCGACTAACTAACTAACTAACCAATTACCTTCAAGATCACTAGACGTTAGACAATCTTTACCTGTTTCACAACATGACTATACAGAAAACATTATCTCACAGCCCTTGATCGTTAGTTAGTTAGTTAGTTAGTTAGTTAGTTTGGTCACAATGTTATAGTGATGTAATATCAACTAGGACTGTTTGCCGCATCCAGTGCCTTCCAGCGGACTTTATAGCTAATTTTTCTTCAACATCACTAGATATTAGAAATACTTACTGCACTGTTGTGCCACAATCTGACTACACATGGAAAATTATCATACAGCCATTGGTCACCGTGCTATAGTGATACGGTGCCAACAAAGACTGCGGAATCCACTGCCTTCCAACTAATGTACATTCAACATCACTAGATATACTTACTTCACTGTTGTGCCACAGCCTGACTATACCGGCTACAGTATCCCATATCTCTTGCTCCCGATACAACTATAATACGTTGTCTACACTTATTATTTGCCGAATACATCACATCGCCTTCTATCAGAAGCTTGCACTAGCAGCCCGACGAGTTTACCTTCAGTGCGTGGGACTCGACTCGACTGCTGTTCAAACAAGGCTCAGGGCGTTGATGCAAACCCACCATTTGAATTAAATGGAACAGAATAAAAAACATTCGATGCCTTGAATGTCAGAAATATTGCCTCCCGTATTTATTTAGGATGGAAGGAATAATGGCAGGCACATAAAAGACTTCTGGCGGTGAACACAGATAGGGCCGATTAACCAGTCACAGTCGACATTGCACGTCACGTGTTTGTTAATCGCTTTTCATTGTTCCATGTCCACACTGGATGGATACAGAGAATGTTTCAAAGATGCAAGAATACATGGAGCAACTGGGCGGGCAATTCGTTAATATATCGTGGCTCTAGGTACTGGAGGGGGAGGGAGGGGCGGAGGGGTGTTAGTTATAACCAAGGTATTTCAGAAAGTAAGAATTGGTTCGCTGGGTAATGTTTTTAAACATCTGACAATGATATTCGAGAAATATGTTAATTATTAGATCATGTTCGTATTATGGGATTACTCTTATTGCTGTAATAGTCTCTTGTTCTTGTTCTTCTTCTTTTACTCCTCTTCCTCCTCCTCCTCCTCCTCCTCCTCCTCCTCCACCTTTACTTCTTCTTCTTCTTCTTCTTCTTCTTCTTCTTCTTCTTCTTCTTCTTCTTCTTCTTCTTCTTCTTCATTTCTCATATAAAAATATAAGCCTGTCATCATATATCCAAAGCAGTGAAGATGCAGGCGTCGGCTACCATCAAGACGCGTACAGGACTGAAGATACTCCGAGCTTGAGCATGCATGAGGTGGCGGAACTGGCACATGATCGAGAGACTAGTGGTTGGGCCTTGATGAGAGCGACGTTCTGCTAAACACCTGCTACACGAGCGTGCACTTCTGTGTGGATGTTCGACATCTTATTAACTGATTCAATGCCAAACAAAAAGTAGGTTTTGGAACAAACATGACACACAATCAAATGAACAAGTTTTATAATGTAAGTTTCCATTCATTGAAATTGCGCATGATATCGCGAAACAATAAAAATAACAAGATGACACTAGTATGACGATATGCTGTCCTTCTGTACAAATGGAAGGTCACTTATGGTGATATGTTATCCTTGGACACTGAATCAGCGAGGCGAGCCTCCTGCAGGCCAGCAATATCAAAGTTAAGACGATTGAGTTCGGCATCAATCACAGCCTTGTTTCTCACATCGTCAGTATTTGTCAGGTCAGTGGAAAATCCTGGGCATATGGTTCTTACGTTCCAGGTTGCAAGCCGTAGCTTGGGGTTTATATTTTTTTTCTTTTCAGTAGTACCTGGTGCATGGTTTTACAGCCTGCTATTCAGATTTTGTCCTAGCCCCAAGCACCCATTGAAGCAGGCAGGCTGTGGCGGATCAGCACCCAAATGGCCGGGGGCTGGCCAGCCTGAGGTGGGCGGCAGCTGATCAGTGACACTTGTAGGCGTCTCCCACCGTCAGAGGCAACCTGTGGCGCCCCATGTCTACGCAAATTGAGAAGGACTTATAACCCGTAACCGCTACCTCTCGCTTTGATTCTGAGACTGGTTAAGACCAGGGATGGAGTTATACCTCTCCATAGCACAAAGTCTTGCTAAAATATAGAGACCATGTGTTGCCCATGCCGTATGATCTCTCTCACTGCCTACCTAGTTCACTTCAGAGGAATGGTAACACCAATATATATGGAACAAGACAAGCTGCAGAAGCTGCTGGATCAGCAAAGCTGAATCAGTTAAATGCTGTTCTTGCATATGCTATTCTGCTTGTTATCGCTATGGTGCATCTCTCATCAGATCATATTTACTAAATACCAACCATGGTCCACATACCGTGGTGCTATTGACAGATGCAAAATCAGTACTCGGGGCGCTCCTGTCTGGGAAATTGCTAGTACTAAGGACACTACTTGAATGTGTTCATTGCATTATTTGTACCTTTTCCTTTGACAAATCAATACTGTTCTCCAATTTGCATTTTTAGTTTCTTTCTTGTTCTTTTCATTATAATTCTAAGTAGAAGCTTAGTGACTTGGTTTATGAGGTCGATTTCGAGAAAATCCTGCTGGCATTCAATTACTCGAGGGGACATTTCGACATTGCTGAGCAATTTTTTTCTATAAGGCATGTGAACAACACAGATTCTATGTGCTTAGACGTTCCTTGCATGCTCTGTTTCATCTTCTTTATTTTATCATCACCATTATCTATCATTTTTGCCGTGTAGCATCATCTTGGGGAGGGGGTGGGGGTGGGATGATAATTGGCGCTCTATCTGATGGGTGGCCCTGGAAAGTGTCATTCCGTGTGATTGTACAATGTCTTTGATGTTGTCAATCCATTTTCTTCACTTTTAGAAAGTACAAGGTTGTACTTTGCATATTACTCAAATGTCTTTGATGTCGTCAATCCATTTTCTTCTCGGGCGTCCTTTTGCTCTCGTAGCAGATGTTATTTGATGTAGGGCCAGTGCTGGTAGTTGATGGTGCTGCATTCTAACGAGATAGGTGAACCTTTTGATCGCCTGTCTTTCAATATATACGGCACAAGGTGTTGATCCCCATGGTCTGTCTGATAACATAATTTATTATTCAGTCTCGAATAGTTAAGATGACAGCCGTCCCCAAGCATATCATCTCACATGTGTTAATTTTCCGTAAATGTGATTTGATTAATGTCCAAATTTGACATTAGTAGCATACGATTGGTGTGAATATGCTATTTATTATCTGTCGTTTTGAGAACATAGGTATATCCGGATGTATCAGTATGGGTGGTAGTTGATATATACGCGCATTTGCTTTTTAACATCTGATTTCGACTTGTCTATTTATTCTGCCATCTTTTCTGATCATACTTCCAAGATATTTGAATTCTTTAGCTTGTTTCAGAGACGTGCTATTTATCAGAATACATTTAATAATTCAGAAAATCCATCCATCCACCATGTGCCATGCCGGTAAGCGTGGACGGTCATGTTTTGCCATCTCACTCGATCACCAGAGTCGTGGATCAGCTCAGTGTATAATTCAGAAAATGCCAATCATATAATATTTCATTTCACCTGCACTGTTTTTCCGCCTCCAATTCAAACATGGTTATATCATTCCAGGTGTCTCATCTGAAAATTTTTACCAGGTGAAAGTTGGTGAGTCGGTAATAAAAAGTTTTAAAAACTCCTTATAGTTTTTTTTTTAAGGTCCTGAAACAGTTAGTAGGCAACCGGAGTACGGAAGATTGTTGCAGCAGGCTACAAAGAAAGCAAATTATGTTAATGACATATAATGTTGACAAGTGCAGAAATTCACATATATACAGAAGACTTTTTTTTTTTTTTGGTAATGTCAGAGAAGTTTAATGAGTCAGCGTCCACTTTACTTTCCAGGCAGGGTGGTACCATCATACTTTTGCTGAAACCATTTCATGCACTCGCCCTTTGAGATTCAGTGTTTGGCTCCATTGCTGCTCTTTCTGCGCTTGCGCTGGATGTATCACAGAGATAAAGAACAGAAGAGGACAAGCAAACATGCATTTTGTCAAATCAAGAGCATCATGCACAATAAACCTTGTCGTTGAAGGTTACAAATATAATATGCATACTACATTGAATCTGTTTCAACGTATGGCTGCGGATCCTGGATATATTAGTAAACAAGCAACAAACAAATGTTAGAAGTATCCGATATGTGTTTTAGAAAATAATGCAGAACTGTCCTTGGACAGCCAATGTCAGAAAAACTTTTTGAAACAGGTTGAAACACAAAGACAACTTATCACAATAATCAGGAAGAGGTAGTGATCATTTTAAGTCCCTTTATGAAAAGAAAATACTAGAACATACTGTGATAACTGGAAATATTATTTTGTAAAGAGAGATACAGGAAGACAGCGAGAGAAAATTATTAATTGACAGTCTTTTGCAAGGCACGGTAGGGTGTCAATTCACGAACTGATTCTTGGAGATCGCAAGATGTAAAGAAGCATGGCTGCCAACACCTATCGGCAAGGCATTTGATAATGTCATGATGACGATGATTTTGTTAATAATGATGACGGTTTTCTCCACATCACGTTCAGCTTCTTTTGAGAGTAGAATCCCCTTTGGTCTTCGTTGGCTGAGGATTTTTTTTTTTTTTTTTTTTTTTTGCCTTGTTCAAGGATGGCTGGATTTTGTAGCTATGTATTCTACGCCGGTCTCTCTGGCTGTGGGGTTACAACACTTTCTCTCTGTAAACCCGTTTATCACGCAGAGTCTCGTAGCGGAGCGAGAGCTGAGGCGGTTCGACCCCCGCTCGTGACTTGCGGGATACTGAGTCGGCCGCTCAGAAAGCAATGGCAAACTACTGAGCGTAATCTTGCCAAGAGATCAACATACAGCTGAAAGATGCTGGTGTTGACAGCGATGTCCTGTAAAGGATATGCTAAGAAAAAAAAAATTCTACGGGATAGGGAAGGGAAGTTAGTCCCGCTCCAACAATTCTCAGTGGCCTCCTACGACATGTAGGGTAAATTACAGTGAATCTACTCTTTGCTTCCCTTGTGGCCTAGATAACACGGTAATAGTAATACACAGCTGTAAGTTATTAGTGTGGGAATGCCTAATGTGCAGGAATGTCGATCGTCACAACAGTTATGAGTAAACAAAGAAAAGAAATCCACTGAGTCATCAGGGAGTGTCGTTTTAGAAAAGAATGCTGAAAATACCTTGGACAGTCAACCTAAAATTACATGCCTATCATAAACATTAAATATATGCAGCCGTATTTGGGCCATGTTATGAGAGAATAAAACATGGAACTAGATGTTACAACATGAAAAATTTAGGAAAAAAGTTATAAATGCAATTTCCAACAATGTAAAACTAGACATACACTGGATTGTAAACTTGCTGCCGCTTGTCTTTCAAATACGTATGTTTATTTATCCCTTTGTTTTGACAGCGTTACTTTGTATTATTAGCTTACTCGAATTTCTTGCATAAAACGTCACCCAGGACGCTGCTGGCGTGATGTTTTTTTACTGCTGTTATCTAGGGCCCAGCTCAGTTGACACGTTTCTCGACCAATCGATGGCGGCGTGGAACAGCTGACGGAGTTGGTAAGTCAGACAGTCGTTTTTGTTCAAACCAACACAAAAACAACAGTTTGACAGCGCCTTGGTGTGTTTATTTGCGAGTTAGGAAACTTTTATGATGTGTTAATGTAAACGCAGACGCCGTAAACATTAATATATTAATACGCTTTATTTTGGTTTAATGAATTCTTAATTCTTATTCTGTTTCAGGTTATGAATGTTGTTTTTTTTAAAGGAAAACTGACTAAAGCATAGCATATTTTAATTATTTAATTTATATTTTGTTTTTTGTTTTTGTAACCAGCAAATAATTAAGAACTAAGAAAGTTTAGTTGATACTAACTAAATTACTAATAAACAATTAGCTGACTCACTCTTTCTTTTCCTTTTATCTTTAGACAAGTTCATGGTTGGTTAGAATCAATTAGATTTTATTTTTATCATTTTGCAACTAAAGTTTTCTAGGGAATGGAAAGCCAACTTCAAGTCCATCCGTCTTGAGTCGCATCTTCTTACGGCATACAATGATACATAGTAGTTGGTTGCAGTGTTAGTTTCTTTGTTTTCCTTACAGGTCCTGATAACAACAGATGATTAATCAAATATTTATATACATTTTGTGTGTATTTAGATATGTTTATAATAATTTATTATCTGTTAAAAGCCACTGCCAGAAACATACATTATGTAAGAGAGTGGTATACATTATATATAAGAATGTAATACATTATGTAAGAGAGTGGTATACATTATATATAAGAATGTAATACATTATGTAAGGCTGCATCATCTCTTATGTAATAAAGCAGCATACATTATTAAGTAACTGGGAGACAATTTTAAAATAAGCAGTAACTCATTCAGATTTGTTTAATCCTTTACAGGGCAGACGTTTGTCCGTGTTTTAGCCCTGAACGGGCAAGATTTTTTCAGGTTCGGTAAAATTTCGGGTCGCGTTAGTAAAAACATCACAAATAAGGTGTTAGTCAACCAATTTTAGTTAAATAAACAACACAAAGAAGGGAAAAGCATGCAGAATATGTTACTCATGTGATTGTTGTCGGTAATCCATATATGAACACAAATATTTATGAAATACAGCATGTTGTTTGTGATTTTCCGTCATCTATACGGCAATTTACAAACACATTTTCAGAATCATAATCACTTTCTTTAAAGTCTGACTCAGACTGCTAAATGCAAAGTAACGCTTTGCATTGATATCTAGCTCCGATTAATAGTCAACTTTGTGCCCTTTACTGTCACTTAAATTGAACCTAGCGAAATCTCGGCTATCACTTGAAGAATCGCTGAAATCCGTTTTGAAAAACTAAGCGTAAAAACCCAAAAAACTATCCAAAAAAGTCTGTAAAAGTCCGTTCAAATTCATAGTAGGCGCTTACAAATGGCGCCCACTTTGTCAAGCTATCGGCGAAAGCGAAAGTAGCCGTCGGAAGTATCGTAAGGCCGAGAAATCACGTTTTTACAATGCATAATAGTATCGGACGCAATCGGCCGATTTGCTCGTTAAAGCGAGCGGACGGAAATGGACGTTCTGCCTTGTAAATGGTTAATATGACAAGAAAGAAATGTATTGAAAATTGATGAACTGCAGCAATAATTATACTGGGTGTTTGTAAAGTCTCACAACGCTCTGTATGTAGAACACAT
Source organism: Cepaea hortensis (assembly GCA_963921405.1). Lineage (NCBI taxonomy): Eukaryota > Metazoa > Mollusca > Gastropoda > Stylommatophora > Helicidae > Cepaea > Cepaea hortensis. The sequence goes on along the minus strand of OY992882.1, from coordinate 32,082,030 downwards.
TTAAAATAAATGAAGTACATGATATAAAAAAAAATGTGCTAAAAATGCATTAAATTAGTTACAATAGTCACTACTATGCATGGTCTAACACTGTTTTAGGGAAGCTGGTAAGCACCAACAAAGTATTCATTATAACAGGTGTTGGAAATGTCCACCACGGGCTTTAAGACGTGACTGTACATGTCTCATCTTATTGTCAAATACCTTCTGCAACATATGTTATTTCTTTAATGGTAATTCTGATTGCTTCTTTCAGGTCCTTAATTGTGTGTACATTATTTTTGTAAACAGTTCCTTTCAATAAACCCCGTAGATAATAATCTAATGGAGTTAGATCTGGACAACGAGCTGGCCAAACTCCACATTATATTATGCGATTTGTGAACGTTTCTTCCAAGAAAATGCTGTGATGCTCTAGCTGTGTGTGCAGCTGCATCATGTTGCTGGAACCCCGCTTCTTCAATTTCACATTCATTCAGCTGTTTTTAAAAAGGTTCTAAAATGTCTATACTGTATCAATCTGCATTAATAGTATTGTTGAAGACCATTGGTCCAATAAAATGTTTTCTACTGACGGTACACCATACCCCAATTTTCTCATCGTATAAAGGCACTTCATGAAATGCATTGGGATTAAAAGTTCTCCAAATACGATTATTTGGCTATTAACATATCCAGATAGATTAAATCATGCCTCATCAAAGAATAATGTTACTTCAAGAATTGACTCGTCTTCTTTAGCTAATTATGCTTGAAACCATGTGGAGTAGTTGACTCTGGATTGATTATCATTATTTTTAGTTCAGACACAACAGAAATCCTGTATAGATGAAAATTTAATCGTTGTTTAAGAATTTTGTGCTCACTGATACGTTCACTTGCTGCAACATTTTCCTTAAGGACTTGCTTGGACTTATCATGATTCTGTCTTTGATATCTAGACATTTTTCTTCTGACACAGCAGGTCTACTAGATAGTGGAGCATCTTCCACATTTCCCGTAACAAGAAATTTGTTCAACAAATTTCTAACCTTAATGCGATGAGGAGGTTGTTTATCAGGAAATCTTGCTATTAACCTTTGAACAACCATTCGTGTGTATTGACCGCCATTTTCAAACACTTGTTCAACCAAAATATTTCTTTCTTCCGTTGATAACACCATTCTGTTTGGAGTACAAAGAATTACTCCAGCAGATGACAGCCATTTGCTCCATATTGCTTCCCGGTGGATTGTGGAGCACATATTTTTATGACGTCATGTACTTCATTTTTCAAATTTGTTCTACATAAAAAGTGTAGTGAGACTTTACAAACACCTGGTATAAACACCTGTGGTTGAATAATGTAAATAAAACAGTTTTGCGTCTCATAGTGTTTAAATTTTGCCAGTCTCCCTGGCCTAGAGGTTAACGTCTTTGCCGTAATCCCGTATATACATGTGAGGAACTTAACCTGCACCAGAATCGGTAGCGGTTCTCGCCGCGTTGGTAACTTATGGGGTATGTGAGCCAGTCGCTCAGAAAGCAATGGCAAACTACTGAGCGTATACTTGCCAAGAAATCAACAATCAGCTGAAAGATGCTGATGTTGACAGCGATGTCCTGTAAAGGATATGCGAAAAGAAAAAAAAAGTGTTTAGTTTGGTAGTTAATCAATTCCCTGGCACCATATAGGGCACACATTGAAAAAAACAACAACTGATAATACTGTAATTATAAAGTTCCTTGTGTGTCACCCACAAGGCCAATGAAATATAGGGGTAGCCAAAGACACACAGAGAAAAGTATTAGAGATAGAGGTGAATAACATGGGAAGAACATGGAGGGATCTGAAAGATCGCAAAGGATAGGATGGCTTAGCCGGAGGTGGTTGAGGCAGCTATGTCCTGTAAAAATAAAGATATGCAAAAAAAAAAATGATATTTAAATATTATTATATAATTTACAATCCTACATGACAGTTCTTCTTTTTCAACCACCTCCTCTTTTTCTTCTTCCTCTTCAGCCTCCTCCTATTCTTCTTCTTCCTCTTCCTCTTCTGCAGCCTCATATTCTTCTTTCTCTTCCATTTCTTCTACTTCCTCTTCAGCCTCCTCCTATTCTTCATACTCCTCCTCAACCTCCTTTTCTTCTTTCTTCTCTTCTTCTTCTTTCTTCCTCTTCCTCTTCAGCCTCCTCCTATTCTTCATCCTCCTCTTCCTCATCAACCATCACACTGGGCATCAACTTTGATGATGCAGTAACACATTGTCATTTAATATTTGATAAACTTTGTACTTTTATGTGTGGTGTATTTATACAGTTAAAATATATATGAGGGGAAGTCAAATAAGTCGGTCACAAATGGCTGTAGAAAAATATGTAAATATGATAACCACTTGAAACACAGCTTTTTTTTTAATACATACCTTGTCCCTTTATTTCTCAACATAATTTCCACCAGTATTGATGCACTTATCCCATTGTTTTCTCAGTCCTCCAAAGCCGGCTGCATAGAACTGCGTACTCTGTTTTCTAAATCACGTTTTCACGTCACGTTCAACTTCGGCATCATTCGCGAAATGTGTCCCACCAAAGTGGGTTTTCAGTGGACCAAAAAGGTGGAAATCGCTAGGGGTAAGTGGGGGCTGTAAGGTGGATGTTCCAGAACTTCCCACCTTAGTTGGTTAATTTTCTCCTGAGTTAATCGAGCCATAATGTGGTCTGGCATTGTCATGAAGAAGCAATCATCCTCTAGTCAGCAGTCCTGGATGATTTCTTCGAATTGCATCATGAAGCATCGATAGAACGTCACAGTACGATTCAGAATTCACATTGTCACCTTTCTTCTTGAAATTGGTTAATAGCACGCCTTGACAATCCCAGAACACTGTCAGCATAACCTTCCCTGCTGATGGCGCAACCTTGAATTTGTGGACACATGGAGAAGAAGGATGTTTCCATTGCATTGAAGCACGCTTTGATTCTAGCTGGTAGTGATGCACCCATGATTCATCCCCAGTAACAGTCCTGTTCAGCTTGTCTTCTCCTTCATCTTCGTATTGACAGAGATGATGCAAGAACAGGTCAAATCGTTTCATTTTGTGTTCCTCCTTCAATTGTCTGGGTACCCACCTTGAGCACACTTTCTGAAATTTCAATTGATCATGCATTATGCTGTATGCTGAACCATGTGAGCACCCTATTGCAGATGCTAAAGAGTCTATTGTTACTCGCCTGTCACCTCTAATCATCTCCTCCATCCGCTACACGATTGCTTCTGTTGCAATCTCAACAGGACGACCAGATCGGATTTCATCAACAATTTTAGAGCGTCCTTGAGAAAATTTTTCTATCCAGCTATGCACCGCTTTACAGGACAAACATTTGTCAGCATAAACAGGCAGCATTTCTTTATGAATGTCCTTTGCAGGCAGTCCTTTTACCCACAAAAAATGCACAACAGCATGTTGCTCTTTGGTTGTACACTCTGTTAGTACAGTCACCATTTTGTTTATGCGCATGCACATGAGACATCTAGCGCCACCTGATGAACATGAAATATAAATTTTGATGTTGCTGTCACCTAATGACACCTGTAGAAAACACCAACTACATTTACCTGCCATCCCACAGAACTGTGTGACTTACTTATTGACTGGCCCTCATATTTTTTTGTTAAGGAAAAGAAAAAACCATTTCAGACATGTAATTGATATTCAGTTAATAATTTCAACATATTAGGCACCAATCTGGTGTGCTTAACTTGTCTGTGCACATTATATCCAATGATAAAACTGCAAGGTAAACTAATGGTTAATCAACAATTATGCTTTTTTACATATGTTTTTCAGCATAGAAAGATCCCATTATGTTGACACTAGAACAGGTTCAGCGCCTCTGGAGACAGGCAGATGCAGTGTGTTTTGATGTGGACTCGACCGTGTGTGTGGATGAGGCGATAGATGAATTAGCTGAGTTCTGTGGAGTTGGGCCACAAGTTGCAGCATTGTGAGAGAATGTTTACTTTTATTTGTAAATCTTATAATTATATTGATAGGATCTGTGCATGTGAATAACTGCATTTGGAAATTAGAAAAAGTAGGCCATTAAGTGCCATTGTCCTGGCAAGCAAACATTAAAAATTCTATCCATGAAATGTTTATAGAGTGTTAGTTAGCTGCGCATCCTTTACAGGACATCGCAGTCAACCCCAAAATTTTTGGCTGTTTGTGGTTTTTGGCAAGTTTAAGTTCAGTAGTTTGCTATTGCTTTCTGTATGACAGGCACTTATACCATTTTATTAAAACCAATGCAAAGCAGTCTGCTCCCAAATCGCTAGCAGTTGTGTTTCAAACATGGTATGCGGGATTACAAATTGCGTCCGTAAGCACTTTAATCCTCCAACTGTATTTGTAGCAGAGACAGAAATGAATAACATGATCTGCATGGGATAGCTAAGGATAGGACAGCTCGGTATGAGTTGCCTGAGGGTCTATGTCCTAATGAGGTGGGGGTATGTGTTAACAGGTGAAAGAAGAAGAATAAGTCTCTTATGTTGATATGGAAGTTAAGGGAAAACCACCATATTTATTTGCCAGAAGAACATATTTCCTCGTTTGGGATTCAACTGAACTCTTTTTTAGTTACATGTGTATGCCATTCATCCAACATCCACTATTTGACATATAGAGAGAAAACAAACACTGATAAACATCTGCTGTATTGTACACAGTGTTTGCGCAGACTACATAATACATGTATTGTGGAAATTGGATTTCTGTGCGAGAGCATGCTTGAATTTGCGTCAGGTGGTATGCTTGTGTTATTGATATCCCTTAGCTTGCTGCTTCACCAGGGCTTTCGTTGTGAGAGCATTGATCTACCACAGTTTTTCTTTTTTGAGACCATTAACAGCTAGCAAAGTACTACTACCCCTGTGCATAACCAGTCCCCAAAAGGAAGCAAAGAATAGTATCACTACCATGCATGTCGTAAGAGTGGACTAAGGTGGCTTTGGTTGTGTGTTAATATATATAAATTCAGAGAAAGAGAAATGATGCTGATGGACTGAGATTGTGGCATTGAGGAATATCATCAGTAGAGTTGATCTAGAGCACTAAGATCTGTGGAAAGACATGATCGCCAACATCAGCTGGCAAGATATATATATTCTTCTTCTTCAGCGTTCCGAGCCATTGAGGTTCTTTGCTGCAAATACAATCCGTCTCCATTCGTCTCTCTGGTGGACCTTCTCTTGCCAGTCGTTGATACATTCCATGTTCCAAATCTCAAAAGTCCTTTAACGTTCCAAGGTCGTTGTCCAGATAAGTCAGTCCGATATCGAGGCTCATGTTGGGGGTTGAAGCGTGGGGTTAACATTTGTAAAAACCTTTCTTTGTTACGAAACAAGGTAAGGATATTCCTAAAGCAGATGCTGACTTTAGTGTGCAAAGTGTTATGCCTTCACGTATCCTAGGCCATGGCATTGCAGGTGAAGTGGCCAGCTCCCTTCCTCATCACCTGTCCATCCCAGACAGTTCGTAGAAAAATCTAGAGTTGAGTTGAGCTAAGAACCGACATCACTGCACTGCACTCAGGACATTCCAATACGTGCTCTTTCCCCTCGTTCAACAGCCAGCAAAGAGTCATACTACTAATCGTTCCCACCACTATCTAATTTAAAGTTCTCCTGGTCTTCCCTCTCAGTTTTGAGATTCATAAGAAAAATCTAGAAATTGTCTGGTACACGCTTGTACAAGGCTGGGTCGATTCCAGAGTTATCTGTGTAACTAATTAACAGCGATTGCCTGGAAAGTAGAACATTGTATTCAACTGTCAGATAGAGGCAGTTCTCACAAAATGACAGGAGAGGTATTGGAGAACATCGTGACTACTGGAAAGACCAGCAATAGCAGAGGTAGGCCAAGAGAAATTATGTTTGATGGTCTATGAGGAGGACACGAAGGATGGTCACCAACAACATTTATCCAGGACATAAGGGACCAAAATCTGTGGATAGAGAAGTATTTCAAATCTTGATGATAATGAAAGCTAAGGGTGTTTTTTTTTTGTAAATTTTAGTCTTTGGAGACTGCTTTAGAAAGCAGTCATTATTCCTCAGCTCAGTAAAAAACTCAACACAAACACACACACTAGCAACAATGCAGATGCCGAAATAAAAATAAACATGTTTTTGGTACGATATTTACATGTTTATAACTCAATATGCATTTGATAACAATAGTTCTGATGTTGTTCCCATCTATCCCTTTGTTTCTAGTACAGTGAAAGCCATGGGAGGTGGGATGACCTTTCGTGAGGCTCTGACACAGAGACTTGGCATCATGCAACCTACACGCCAGCAAGTGGAGGAGTTTATAACAACACGCCCTCCCAGACTCAGCCCTGGCATTAAGTATGTGTTCTTGGGTTTGAGTATGTAGTTGTCTTTCTTCTCAGTTATCTTGTTGCATTATAATGAACAAAATAAAAGTTTTCTGGAATAAGTATTCTTTTTTTACAGCTCTAAGTTTAATGTAATATTGATAGGTATTTCTGTGTTTTTCATTGTCTTCATGGCATTTCTTGCATGTATTCTTTCTTCTTCCTTGTTGTTTCATGCTACTTGTCAAGTCTCATCATCATCTAGTGGCCTTTCTAATGCAGAACTTTATCCTTTTAACAGTTTCAACATTTGTCTACCTCCATTGTTGTCATGTTGAAATTACCAGTCACATCTTGTGTGATGTCGGTTCTTAAATCAATCAATCAATCAATCTTGTACCATCTATGTTGTATTCTGCCTCCGTTGCTGTCATGTTTAAATTATAACAGTCACATCTTGAACCATCTATGTTGTGTTCTGCCTCTGTTGCTGTCATGTTTAAACTACCAGTCACATCTTGAACCATCTATGTTGTGATCTTCTCCACCTCTCTGGTATGCTTCCCTCCATAATTATCTTTACTAGACGTTTTATGATGTCTTTTTCACATTTAAAATAATGTATTTTCTTATATTTTTTTTGGTTTTTTTTGTTTGTTTAGACTTAATAACCAATCTTCTATATTGAGTTCATATTGGATATATCTGTTCTCCTTTCCGTCCAATCAATTTCATGTCGCTGTATATTAAACAATATTTACGACTGTGTAAAATGTGTGGAGAAACACAATCAAACTGATGAGGCAATGAATATGTGGTTTCTGAAATGTATTGGGAATATCTTGGACTGCCAGAGTATCTTACAACAAGTGCCTGAAAAGGACTAATGAAAGTCAGACATTAAAGTCAGATATCAAAAGGAGACGAACAGTTCTTTGGTCATGTAAAAGAGGCTTTAGAAAACATGATGACCAGAAAGATCAGTGATTGACCGAGAGAAATGATACCAGATGCATTGTGATTGTGACATTGATCAGGAGCATGAAACATTATAAATAATGTCTTTAGCCAGCACTGTGGTGAAGGGGTATGAACAAAATTCACAATCCTTCATACCGTGTTCAAAATACAGCTGTGGGCCATTTGGAAGTAGACTGTCTTGCGCTGATTTTCATACAATGGTATGAGTGCTGGCCATTCTGAAAGCAATGGCAAACTACTGAATGTAAATTTGCCAAGAAATCACAATCAGCCAGAAAATGTTGACTGTGACTAACTTTTATTTCATTACATTTTCAACCTGACATGAAACAATGATATTCCGAAAAACTGTTGAACAATCATATTAAGCTTTTTTTTTTTTTTTTTTAAGCATATCCTTTACAGGACTTAGCTGTCAACACCAGCATCTTTCAGCTGTATGTTGATCTCTTGGCAAGATTACGCTCAGTAGTTTGCCATTGCTTTCTGAGCGGCCGGCTCAGTATCCCGCAAGTCACGAGCGGGGGTCGAACCGCCTCAGCTCTCGCTCCGCTACGAGACTGCGTGATAAACGGGATTACAGAGAGAAAGTGTTGTAACCCCACAGCCAGAGAGACCGGCATATTAAGCTTAGATAGTGTGAAGAGCCAGGGTTGTGTTTAGATGCTAGAATTTAGTTACAATTTGTACCAAGGGGATGAATTAACACCCTTGAATCTCAAAACAATGTTTTCCCGTAGTGAATTTGAATAACGAAGACACAAACAATAGATTGCATGATTTATTGCCTGGCATATTTCGCTGCATCTCGTCAGGTACATACTGCAGAAATCACACAACTTACGTGAATTAACTAGATAAATCCTTCAAGTTGAAATATACACATATTCGCACAGTAATGTCACTTATCTACCACGGTAATTTTAAGCTGACTAACATGTCTTTCTGTTTGCACAACTCTGGCTTGCGTTGATAGATCATAATTGCTTCCGCAAATTTTAACAAGCGAGCAGTAGGCCGAACATTCTGTGCGGCAACTCCAGTCATTAGATTTAAAACCGTATCAATTCCTACACCAGCAGTCAAAGAGCCTGTTGCTCTGTACGCCACAAACAATTGTATTTACCAATTCACATGTAGATGCCAGGCCGTTTACATTGGTAGAACAGAGAGACAACTTAACAAACGGGTGTCAGAACACATACCTCAATGGGTCAACAAGATACAACACACACGAGATGCTAGCCTCGTGGGGTCAACACACCGGAAGCTCCCGGCGTCTTCAATCGGTAGGCACATTGTCGACAGTGGCCATATGGTGGACAGAGACACTGCATTTCGCGTGTTATTTAACACACAAAATACTTGCTTGTTAAAATTTGCGGAAGCAATTATGATCTATCAACGCAAGCCAGAATTGTGTAAACAGAAAGACATGTTAGTCAGCTTAAAATTACCGTGGTAGATAAGTGACATTACTGTGCTAATATGTGTATATTTCGACTTGAAGGATTTATCTAGTTAATTCACGTAAGTTGTGTGATTTCTGCAGTATGTACCTGACGAGATGCAGCGAAATATGCCAGGCAATAAATCGTGCAATCTATTGTTTGTGTCTTCGTTATTCAAACCCTTGAATCTGTTGTGGTATCAGAAACCTGCAGTGACCTCTCTTCTTTGGCCCTATATGTCCCCTATGGGACATTGGCTCTAAGCCAGCTCTCTCCAGGACATCCCACCTGTCACTATCCCACGCAGCTTCGCCATGTCTTCCCCATATTATTCAATTCTGTCTCTACTTCTATTCTGCATATGTTTTTTTGTGTGTTGCAGTTGTCATACTTCAATTTTTTTACATTTTCCAACTTTGAGTGAAGGGCATACATCCAGGTTGATTTTTCATCTAGTTACGTGTCTGATAATAATTTAAAACTCAAATATTTGCTGGAACACAGCTACCTGTGGACCCCACTAAAAGGGCTTTAGTTATCATCATTTCACCATACATTTGCTTGAACAAGTCGCGGTGACATTACCCTGTATTTGCTTTCTCTGTCCTGTTTGATCAGTGACAGGTTTCTGTTGGTGCCAGGTTTTTCTTAAGTTAACAAAATTCATCTCAATGCCTAACATTCAGTGTTAGATTTACTCTTCTGCTTCTTCTTTCAGGTGTATACTGGAAAGGATGTTTGTAGCCAAGCTTTCTCAGCATTTTAGGGATTGAGTTTGATTTCCCCACTTTCATCCCAACTCTATCATAAAAACTGTAGCGATGTTGCATGTTCCTTCGATTACATGAGATGAAGTAGGGAGTTTGTGAATTACAGTTTGCCGAACCTAGCACAAATAATTAAATTAAGGACTACTGAGTACGTTAATCTCTGTTACTGTGTCTTAGGTCTGACATTGGACACTGATTCTGTTTTAGCAGTTTAAAGCAACTATAGATCACGTATCATGTTGACATGTGTTACTTTATTGAAAGCCTTTGTTAGTCAATAAAGCAAAGATATTTGTTTAGTTCTAAAGAAAGTTCAATTAATGTTCTCAGCTTATACACAGCATTTACTGTAAAACATTATTTATCATTTCTATAAAAGAAATACTTTCTCCATTCTTCATGGAAAAAAATTTTGTTTTAGACAAAACAAGCTTATGATTGAATTAAAGTCTGATGTATATTAAAATTGGGGAGCCCCAGTAGTGCAGTAGCTAGAACATTTGCCTGCCAGCCCTGTGTTCATGTGTTTGAATCTACTTTGAGCCTGAAATGTTCTTCACTGACTTGGGTTCCCAGGACGACCCAACCTGGAAAGGGTACGAGCAGATTTCCTGGCAAGGATGAACTACTGGGATGATATTGACCACATAATCCATCAAGTTTCAGTTGGTCTAACAAATATGAGACTAGTACCATATACCAAACTGCCCTCATGTCAGTCTTTATTCCTCATCCCAGAAAAGCCTTCCTGTGAACGCTAGTAATGGTCAATAAATCAGGTGCCATCTCCACAATGATGGTTGGCTGCAATGGATCTCCAACACTGTCTGTCTCTCGCCCTGACTGTACAATCCGTTAGTTTGATGTTCGTCCATCTCTTGACGGACTTGTATCGTTGTCTACCTCTTGCTCGCTTGCCCTCAACTTGCCCTCCAATATGGTTTTTATAAGAGTATTATGTCTTTTAACGTGGCCAAAATATTATGGATGCTCTAGTGATAGTTGTTTTGTTTTTGTTTTTTGATCTGAGGTTTGTTATATATACTGCTGATATTTCTTCTTATTTAGGGACCTTATTAAAAAGCTGGAAGCAAAGAACAAAATGGTGTTTCTAGTGTCTGGTGGTTTTCATAATATCATTGCACCTGTCGCAAATGAACTTGGTATAGCTCAGGAAAATGTCTATGCGAATCGGCTGCTGTTCAATGCAGGTAAGCTCCACTGTGTATTCAGAATAACTAGAAAGTCTCTCTTATAGAATGCACAGGGAAAATGAAATTGAGGGAGATCTAAAAACACATGGAAAAGAGAATTAGAGACAGAGATAAATAGTATGGGGAGGACCTGGAGGGAACTGCAGAAGATAGTAAAATATAGGATAGCCAGGCATGAGTTAATTGAGGATCTGTGCTCCAATAGAAGGTCAAGGCAAAGAGGAGAAGCTAAAAATGTGTATTTTTGTATTTGTACCATTTTTGAGTAGAATAAAATTAACATTAGTTAAAGACTCCCCTGGGTGTAATATACACATATTTTACAGGAGTTAAAGCATGACTGCACTGGGTGTATTATACACATATTTTACATGAGTTAAAACATGACTGCTCTGGGTGTAATATACACATATTTTACAAGTATTACAGTAAAAAACTCAGCTGATAGTGTACAATTATTTTAAAAGAGTTAAAGTGCAGTGACTCACTTGTAAATGATTACAAAATTATTTAACAAAGGTTAATTTTGAATATTGTACATTTTCATGTCAAATGGCAGCTTTTAATAATACACAATTATTTAACAAAGACTCAAGCAAAATGACAACTGTATATAATTATACAATTATTTAACCAATTTAAATGACATGAACTGACATGAAGTGACATGAAGAGGGAAATGAACGAGCTGACAAACTGGCTGGCTCTGCACCCCCTGTAGATGGCCAGCCCATGGATCGTGCCGATATTATTAACGTCCTTAAAGATTTGGCGAGAACAGAGGATTTTGACGTCAGTGATTCCACATCGCTGTCCAGGATGAAAGACATGGGAGTAAGAATCGGCACAGCCAGACGCGAGAGGTACATCGGGAAAACAAAGTGCCTCGTCAACCAACACAGAACTGGCACTATTAGCCACCGGTCGCTGATGCATATGCTGGGGGGAGGATCTGAGCACCTATGGACATGTCCGGAGTGCAACGAAGATACCCCAACTGATAACTGATTAACCAATTTAACAAGGGTTCATGTTTTAAATAGGCAGTGTGGTAGACAAGATAAGAGCCCTCGCTGATGGCAAGGTGGAGCATTTAACCCTTACACTGGAATTAAGTTGGTCTTCATTGCTCATTTCTCGTTCAGAAAATAATGGCACTACTGAACGTAAATTTGGCTAGAAAATCAGCTAGAGTTAATCGCAATGTCCTACATAGGACATGCAACATTTTTGTAAATGTTTTAATAGTACTTAATTTGAATGTCAGATGGCAGCTTTGCTGGATTCGACACAGATGAACTTACGTCAGAGACTGGTGGGAAACCCAAGGTGGTTCAATTGATCAAAGACAAATACTCCTTGAAGACTTTGGTTTTTGTTGGTGACGGTGTCACAGACATGGAAACATGTCCACCTGCGGTAAGTGTCATTTGGTCATGTTTTTACCATGGTTTTAAGAGAGTTGATGAAAGAAATAGAGTCAAGTGAAATATTTGGGACAATTTAAGACATAAAGGGGACTGCGTGGTCTCGAGGTATGATGTCCGCCTTGAGTGCTGGAGGTCACCGGGGTTCAAGCCCCGGTGAGGACCGGGATGTTTGTTCATGTGGACTTCTGGTAATAAAATTTCCCTTGGTCTCTGGGTAGTGAGATCGGACGCCCGTGTGTATTGTTGCGCACGTAAAAGATCCCTTGGCAGTTGGAAATCGAAAAGAGTAGCCAAATGGCGCTGCCCGGGCAAAATTTCGAGTTAAAAATCTACCCAAAGTATTTCAGGATCCTCGCCAGTGCTACGGAGTTCATGCACTGAGTTGAGTTTCTCCTGACTAAGGTTTGAGTTAGGAGGAGAATGGAGCACTTATGGGTTACACCCGTGTGCCATGATGTTTATGCATCGACTAAACTAAACTAAACTAAGACATAAAGGGTCTTATAAAAACCATACTGGAGGGTAATGCTGAAGGCAAGTGAGCAAGAGAATAACAACAATACAAGTGGGAAGATAATATCGAGAGATGGGCGAACAGCATCCTGACAGAATGTACGGTCAAGGTGAGAAACAGTGTTGGAGAACCAATGCAGCCAACCTGCATTGCGCACATGGCACTGGATTTATTGATTGACTCAAGAAAGGTTATTTGATTAAACAAAGAATGTTTTTGATTAAACAAAATAGCCATTAAACAGTAGGCTGTACAAATGTTGTTCTTTCACCCTCAACCAGTTCATGCCTAGCCCCATGACTTTTGCTATCTCCTGTAGCTGCCTCCATGTTCTCCCTATATAGTTCTTCTCTGTATTTTATTCTCTTCACCCTGTGGTTTCATGTCTCTCATTATTTCATTTGCCTTGTGGATTCCAGACAAGGGAGTGTCTAGCGCGGTGGAGTAAGGGACGCAATTCACAATCCTGCAGTCAGAACACAGCTGTAGGTGATTAGGAACAGACTGTCTTGCACTGATTGTCATAGAGTGTTGACTGCCAGTCATTCAGAAAGCAATGGTAAACTACTGAACATAAACATGCCAAAAAATCACAAACGGGCAAGAAATGATGGGGTTCTCTGTGACACCATATAAAGGATATGCAACCAACTTTTAGTTATATTATCCTCAGGTTTTTTCCTTCGTGTGTCATATCCAGTGCTAGCATCATTTACAGATGCAGCAAGATATGCCAGGCAACACAATGTGCTGCTTATGTTTATGACTTCCGTGTTTAACTTCACGATGAGAATTCATTGCTGTGACTACCTTTGTTTTTTATGAGTGGGTGTAACACTACAGAAGAAACTGGAGGGGAGATTTATTTACTCCTAAATCTTGAGGCCTCATTGGTCAATGACAAGGTTCCCATTTGTAGCAGAGTAGAAGTCATTAAAGCTTTCATAGCTCTGAGACATTTGTGGAAGTTAAAGTAAATTAAACTTTGCACCAAACATTAGAATATGTAAAATGTTAAGTCAGTGCTATGTTAAATGTTAAGTCAGTGCTGCTGTACAGATCAGAGACAGAATCTGTCCCTAAAGCTGTGTTTGTCACATTGTGATGTGTGGTTTCTAGCTGACGTAGTAATATGACTTTGGTTTTGTTTTTCAACCAGGATGCATTTATAGGATATGGTGGAAATGTTGTGCGGAACAAAGTGCAGGCTGAAGCAGCCTGGTACGTCACAGACTTCAAGCAGTTGATAGATGAATTATCTGATACTGTAGAATCATGAGGTCCATTTATGTTTACGTAAAATTGTTCTGTTTTACAGATATGATTATTTTGTAGACTTTGTTAACGCAGTGCCTTGGGTTTCCTGATCATTCCATAGTAGCAAGGGTTGAATATACAACGTAATTAATCTTCATTTTGCTGAAAGTGTTTTAGTTTTAACTTCTGATGACATGTTATGTTGCTTTCCAGGTGTGTTTCCCCTCCTAATTTTATAGTTTAGTTTCTTTCATTCTTGATTTTTAATGGGCATAATTTTCAGTTTGAAAGTATTTGTGGTATGTCTTGTTTGTTGCTGCAGGCTGTCCGTCTTCATTTTCTTCATTCGTTCGATACTTATGTTGTTTTGGACATAATGCATTGTTCCTGTTTACAGCATATCTTGACTGGGTTAGCCTTCCTGAGTATTTTCATAGGAAACTTTACAGCCTCATAAGCAGTGATATCATCATTGCCATCCCATCTACAGGTGTGCACCCTCCAACAGGCTTGCCAGAACAGTCACATGCATGTCAGTTGGCTCTTAATGGGAGGAATAGGCAAAGCATGGCCATTCCCCACCATCAAAGGAGGCCTCCATAAATGCACAGCTGACACATGATGGTCTGGTAGAGGGCTCGCCTACTAAATCATGTCCAGCACATGGCTGCTTAGCCTCATTTCTTTACACTAGGCCTCCAGTACATCACAGAGTGTGCCATTAGAGACCAGATGAATGCAGTCCATAGATTTAAGACTTTGATGACCTCCACATATGGAGAGTTTGTTTGATCTTTCAGCACAGTTCCAACAGCTGTTACAGATTTTGTGTTGTCCATCTTTGGTCATTTAGTTTGGTTGCATGCAACAGTTTTGGTTTTGATAGTACTGTCTATTTAATCATGAATTTGTATGAGTCATATCTGTTTTATCAACATCTTCATTTTTCATTCACTCCATTCATGACTTGAAAGATTTCATCTTTTTCTTGCCTCAATAACTTCCCACTGTTTGTGGAATATTTCTTGTCTTCCGTATCAGTTAAGACTCCATTGTAATTTTGACATACACAACGGCACTCAAGAGGTGATGTGTTTAGTATCTCTGGCCATCCACCTTATCTCCCAAAAAATACTCCAGTGTCTTTTTTGTGTGACACTGGGTCAACCCTGGATCTGTAGGGTCACAAAAACAATCCTGCAGGCTTCAGCCCAGGTTACGGGTGATGACATTAGCTTCGTCACTGCCACTTTCTGAATAATGTTTGTGAAAATTAATTGTGCTTTCTCTGAGCAAAGTTCTTCATTGAGCTTTTATAAACATCTTCCAGTTGTGATGAACTGGTCTGAGAAACACTGCTCAAGTGTAGAATACATTTACTTGTCATAACTTTTGGACAATTGTAACCCATTCAGTAAAATGTGAACAATAACGGATCCATTTTACATGCTTTGAAATGGGCATATGGTGCTATCCCCATATTTGTATAGATCAACATGCACTGGAAGGGTCATGTGGTGAATATGACACTGGCCAGCTTGACTTCCCTGACACCCATTGTGGGTTGGGGGAAATGGGAACCCTGGTCAGTTGTTCAAATGTGCCTCATTGCAAATTAAAACTTGTGACCACCGGGCTAGCTTCTAGCCAATGGGCCACCATTGCTCAGATTCAGAAACAGTGCTAGGTACATTATTTTTCTATACATTCTGCAAGATCGAGCACAAAATCTGATTTTTCAGCTAAACGTATTGTTTTTATATAATGACAAGGAGAACTTTCAAGCTGTTATATAATGACAATGAGAACCTGTTGTTATATAATGATATTGAGAACTTTCAAGCTGTTGTTATATAATGACAAGGAGAACTTTCAAGCTGTTGTTATATAATGACAATGAGAACTTTCAAGCTGTTGTTACATAAGGACAATGAGAACTTTCAAGCTGTTGTTATATAATGACAATGAGAACTTTCAAGCTGTTGTTATATAATGACAATGAGAACTTTCAAGTTGTTGTTATATAATGACAATGAGAACCTGTTGTTATATAATGATATTGAGAACTTTCAAGCTGTTGTTATATAATGACAAGGAGAACTTTCAAGCTGTTGTTATATAATGACAATGAGAACTTTCAAGCTGTTGTTATATAATGACAATGAGAACTTTCAAGCTGTTGTTATATAATGACAATGAGAACCTGTTGTTATATAATGATATTGAGAACTTTCAAGCTGTTGTTATATAATGACAATGAGAACTTTCAAGCTGTTGTTATATAATGACAATGAGAACTTTCAAGCTGTTGTTATATAAGGACAATGAGAACTTTCAAGCTGTTGTTATATAATGACAATGAGAACTTTCAAGCTGTTGTTATATAATGACAATGAGAACTTTCAAGTTGTTGTTATATAATGACAATGAGAACTTTCAAGCTGTTGTTATATAATGACAATGAGAACTTTCAAGCTGTTGTTATATAATGACAATGAGAACTTTCAAGTTGTTGTTATATAATGACAATGAGAACTTTCAAGCTGTTGTTATATAATGACAAGGAGAACTTTCAAGTTGTTGGTATATAATGACAATGAGAACTTTCAAGCTGTTGTTATATAATGACAAGGAGAACTTTCAAGCTGTTGTTATATAATGACAATGAGAACTTTCAAGCTGTTGTTATATAATGACAATGAGAACTTTCAAGTTGTTGGTATATAATTATTATGAGAACTTTCAAGCTGTTGTTATATAATGATAATGAGAAAATACATACAACAAGTAGTGTAGAAGCAGAGATAATTACAAATAATGGCAGTAATATTTAATTTATTTATATTTATAATTTCATCAACCTTATTATTTTTAATTTATGTGTGTGTATATCTGTTTGTATTGCCATGATGTGTTTATTTTAGTATGGTTTAGGGTTTCATGTGGTTAAATGTTGTATGACATATGATATTATGTTGATCAACTCAGGATTCTATAGCGATAAATATTATTGTAATACACCAAAATTAATTACAAACATTACATGCGATAGAGAAACATGGCACCTTCTTCTTTACATACAAAATTCAATCTCTTGTAAGTCCAAATAAATACTTAATTTTATATATAAAGTTATATATAAATGGGAAACTCAATAAAAGGAAAATCACACACAGATAGATACAAGAAAATGTTTTAGTCAAAGTCTTTATCAACAAACAGAAAACCATAATTCTTAGCTGGAAAACTGAAGCACTATCACAAACCCAGAACAGTAATCCACTGAATATAAAAACAAAGGACTGAGCCTAGAAAACAAAAGTATGGAACTGCGGAATGAAAAAGGGACATTGAAAAAATTTAACAAAAACAACATAGGTTAAGAGAAGTGAAAAAAGAATAGAGAATAGATACATGTGTATATCAGTATAAATAATATAGATATGTAATCGTACATTTGCTTACATCTGCCTCTTGTAGTAGTATGGCAAATCGCACTTGGCCATACAATTCATTAGGTACCAGGAGTTCTTGGAAAAATTTTCACCCCTGTGCTGAAATCAAATCTGGCACCTTCTGCGCCTGAGGCAATCAAGGTCACCTCTTGGCCACTCTTCACCTTGTGTAGGGGGAAAGACGCAATACTGCAATTAGAATATGGCATGCAACAGAGGAATGAGTTCCTGGAATAATGAATGTGTGAGATTACAACTGGGAATAATGTTATGGAAATCATCATCATCACGTGCCATGGTGATAGGTATGGACAGTCATGGCATGTCACCTCTCACCAGTCCTGGATCAGGTTTGTGTACTTGTCCTGATAATGTCACATGGCCAAGCTTCCAGGTATTTATCTCATTGTCTTCCCCTTATTCTTCTCCCATTGTTTTGCCATTGGTCACTGAGTTTTTAGATTTATTTCTTCTCATAATATGACCCAAAAAATCTTGACTTACAATGTGACCCAAAAAATCTTGACTGTTTACTAATGTATGTAATCAGTTGACGGTTTTAATTTGTTTCTTGAAGGACTGTCTTATTCTGTTTCCTGTCCTTCCATGGTATTCTTTGCATTTTAAGCACAATAGTAAACAATATTATTTATTGGAGTAAAGTGGCAGCAAAGCATACAAAGATGTCTCTGTCGTGAAGGGCTTATGAGTGCAATTCTTCCCCATTCTCTCCCCCCCCCCCCCACAATAACACCACACATCTCTTGTAAGTAGGTGGGGAACAGGAAAAGAGTATCATAACTGCTTGAAAGACATGAGTAAGTAAAAGACCCTTTTATACATCATAAGCCAATGGGACATATGGTGCTGTAGCCATATTTGATAGAGCACTTTGCACTCTGTGGGTGGTGTGGCCATTGCCATCTGACTTCTCAATACATTTCCTGATAACCCATTTTACTGGGCTGACCTGGGATCCAAAGACATGAGTAAAATAAAATCATTCATTATCTGTTATAAAAATGGATACTGTATATCCAGTTTTAACCCAGAAGGGTTGAACAAAATATTTTAAGAGAGATAAAAGAAATTAATTTTTTATATAAATTCTCTGCCAACATTATTAATATAATTTCCTTCTTATCTATGTACATAGAACATCTAATTGTGGACAAGCATTTTTTATAGAAATTCTACAAACATGTGTTTAGTGTTATACTTCAATTTTGATATACACGCAAGACAACTGTATGCAGGCTGTTTTATAGAAATTCTTTACAGCTGTTTTTGATATAATATTTTAAATGTCTAAGCTTTGTAGCAATCAATAGACATTATACAGAAATTCTGCCTGCTTATTTCTAAATAGTTTACAGAACTACGCTAGACATTGCTTATTTGATGCTCATTGTGTTTTTTGTTTTAAAGAATCCAGTCAGGTTTTAGAAGCAGTTTATACAGAACTGAGTGGAAGGTAGTTGTTAACATTATTTGACTTGGTGATTCTATAGAGTCAGTTTCATGAACCTGTTTTTGTGTACTCCCCATGTTCCATCCTTTTGTACTCATATCTTTTGTTTCGTTTGCATTCACTCGCTTTGAATTCAAGCGTACTCCTAACAAGCTACTTCTGATTTCACTGGACTGAATTTTGCATGTGAATTAAAAAAACTGTCATTTACTGCCAATATAGTACCTTGCGGTGTATGGCAGAGGGGTCTTTGAGCCTGAGGAATTAAGGCCACCTGGCTAGTGCAGTCACCGCGAACTGTGCAGGTTAGGATTGTCTTTTTGCCCCCGACATAAAAAAATCCCACACCTTACCAAGGGATCGAACCCGGGTCTCCCGAATGAGAGTCACGCGTTCTAGCCACTTGGCCAGCTGCTCCACCGTTTATGTTGTATGACAGTGAATCTTGGAATGTGAACATAAGAAACTATGAAGAGCTTGAAGGCAGCGAAAAGATGGTTTCTGAGACACCCTTGGGCGACCATATAAACTCTCAATTATGATCTCTTTGTGCATAGAACTTTCATTTACTGCCAGCTTAGATTGTGTCTTCAGTTAGAACGTAATGCAACTGAACTGAATTTTGCGCGTGGATTAGCTTTCCCTGTCCCTCACCATCAGGTGAACCCACTCCGACTTCAGAGGCATGTGTAATTTACATCCACAAGTCAAAGGCGAGAAGTCAACATTTAAGTACAACTGACCATTGTAGGGGTTGAACCCGCTACCTCGGCATCAGCACACCTGATGTTTAAGAAAACATGCTCTTATCCATTCAGTTATGCTGAGCTCCACTTGTATCTGGGTACAGAGTGTTTCATTGATATAAATACACTTTGTGAAAACTATCCACTTTTCACGTTCCAGGTATCCTATTCCTGAACACTGCCATAACCTTTAACCTATTTCAAACTGGGTTATGGCTTGACTATGCCATGATGTAACTCAGGTCATGGCAGTGAGGAATGGCCATACTTTACCTATAAACAGGTTCATACAGAGTGTTTCATTAATATTAATATTGGTATTTGAGTGTTTCGAAAAGAATATCAGTATTTGGTAGTTTCAAAAAGAATATTAGTATTTGAGTTTCAAAAAGAATATTGATATTTGAGTGCTTTCAAAAGAGTATCAGTATATTGAAAGTGGACTGAAGGTTGTAGAGCCTTGTTGGTGTAGTTGTTAATGTGCTTGCCTACTAATATTTGTCTTCCTACCAGTACAGCTCTGGGGTTGACCCAGCCTCATAAAATTGGTACCGGATAATTTTCCTGGGATTTAATGTTTTAAGGATATGATTCATTTGCAGACTTCATTAATGCAGTGCCATGGGTGTCCTGGCCATTCCATTATAGCAAGGGTTGAATATGTGATTGAATGAATTATGTTGTTGCTGACAATGTTTTATTTTTAACTTCTAATGACATATATTGTCTTCTAGGTGGGTTTCCCTACGAAATATATGGGTTAATTTCATTCTTGACAGTCAAGGAAAATACTGCTAAGGGGATGACCATCCCACTTTATGCTTCGGGCTAATACATGAAGGCCTAGCACTTTATGCTAATATGTGAAGGCCTAGCACTTTATGCCCCAACAGTATCTGCTATGGACTACCATTACCTTTATAGTTTGAGCAATTGCAAACTTATAATTGTCTGGCCTTACCATTTGAGAAGTATACTGTTCGAGTCTGGACAGTTACCCAATTTCTGTGACACCAGAGCAGAATTATTTGTGTGTGCTGTCATCATTGCACTATGTAGTGGATAAAATATATCACTGAACTGCCCAAACGTGGACACTTCTCCTATTGGATGTTTCAAACAAAGCATTTTGATATTTTACAATCACAAACACTCTACATCTGCAAAACAGAAATTATGTATGATAATTAACCTTGTGTTCATAGAACTAGTGCTTTCATTCTACTGAACATGTAATACATTATTTTACTGGCTAATTTTACAAATATTTAGCTAATTTTAAATGGGCATATATGTTTTACCTACTCAGAAGTTGTGTTTGTTGCAACACATTTTCCTCCACCAGTGGCATTTAGGGTGTTTTGGTGGCTTTTGGAAAACAAGCTCAAATGCTTTTTTTTTTAATGCAGCAAATATTTACAAGAATTATATGTCTGTCGTAGAATGTGCCACTTGTTGCCTTGTCAAAGGTAGTTGTGAATAGAATATTTGACATACTGTTGCAAAGTTGAGGTATTCTGTCATCTGTATATTACATAAAGTATCTCCACCGAAGTTGAATATTTGACATATTGTCACAGAGTTGAGGTATTCTGTCGTCTGTATATTACATAAAGTATCTCCACCTAAGTGCTTACTTTTTTTAGTGTTTAGAAATATTTGTTTTGTTAACTGTCAGAAGGGCATATTTTTGAGCCACTTGATAACAGTTGTTTGGTGACGAGAGATCTGTGAATGATCCATTCAAATATATTGGCAATACTCACAAAATTTCCTGTTGTTATTTACTTGAAAATGCTGGTTGTTCACTTGACAATGCTGGTTGCTTACGTGAAAATGCTGGTTGTTCACTTGACAATGCTGGTTGCTTACGTGAAAATGATGGTTGCTTACATGAGAATGATGGTTGTTCACTTGACGTTCACTTGAGATTGCTGGCTGCTAAGTTGGTTGTTCACTTGACAATGCTGGTTGCTTACGTGAGAATGATGGTTGTTCACTTGAGAATGATGGTTCTTCACTTGTTGTTGTTCAATTGAGAATGCTGATTATTTTCTTGAGAATGATGGTTGTTCACTTGAAATTGCTGGTTGTTCACTTGAGAATATTGGTTGTTTACTTGAAAATGGTAGTTGTTCACTTGAGAATGCTGATTGTTCACTTGACAATGCTGATTGTTCACTTGAGAATGCTTGTTGTTCACTTGAGAATATTGGTTGTTCTTTTGAGAATGCTGGTTGTTCACTTGAGAATGTTGGTTGTTCACTTGAGAGCGCTGTTTGTTCACTTAAGAATGCTGGTTGTGGTGTAAACTTGTCATCTTTAGTTAATAGTTACAGTGTCATTGAATCAGTCAGAACTCCCACTGTATATGAAGCACTGTGCATATAGAGCACAGTAAATGTGGATCCCAGTGTATACGAAGCACAATATATGAAGCTCATTAAATGCGAGGCAGTGTTTGTAGTGGATGCGGCGACTAGAAGTGTGGTGTAGAAGCAAGGCATCTGCCTCTAACTTGAGAAGTCTAGGTGTGAATCACAGTGTGGATTTGTATATAGTTAATTACCTTAAAGAATTATAATGAATCATTTTACATGTCTTAAGGTCTATTGGGTATATGGTGCTAGATCCACATCTTTTGAGGCCAATCAGCAATTCAAGGGTTATGCTGTCAATATCACGCCAGTTAGTTTTATGTCTTAAGTTATTTCCATCTATCTATTTTAGGCTGGATTAAACTGTAAGCCCAAATTAATTTTCAAAATATGCTTCGATGCAGATTCAAACCCGTGAATACCATGAAAGCAGGCCGGCGTCTAGCACTACACTACTGCAACATGTCTCGAAGCTGGAACTTGCTTGCGTCTGTATGTGATGGACCCATCACATTCTGTAGGTGTAAATGCACGCACGTACAGGTGGTTATGTTTTCTTCTGTTAGCAGATGATGAGTGCCGACAGCACACCTGCACTCATGAAATTATCATTGGAGCTATTTAACAATTATACCATCATGCCCTCAACCTTTATCCAAGGCGTGAATTTGATGCCTAGCTTTATCAGATAAGGCTAGAGAAACTCCTCCTGGGAGTTGAACATTGACAGGAGCGTGCCACATTAGCCACTATTCCAGCCAAATTTCAAGCTCAAATTCCGACAGACACCCACTGCCTTACCTCCAATTCTGACAGACACGCAAGATCCTACCTCAGATTCCTACAGACACCCATGACCCAGCCTCAGATTCCAGCGGACACCCATGACAAAACCTCAGATTCCAATAGACACCCATGACCCAACCTTAGAATCCAGTGGACACCCACGACCTTATCTCAGATTCCGACAGACACCCACAACCCAACCTTATATTTCAATACACATTCACGACCCAATTTTAGGTTTCAATGGACACTCACGACATTGCCTCAGAATCCGACGGACATCCACGACCTTACCTCAGATTCTGGCAGACACCCACGACCATACCTCAGATTCTGATGGAGACCCACGATCTTACCTCAGATACTGACAGACACCCACAACCCAACTTTAGCTTTCAATAGACACTCATGACCCTACTTCATATTCCGACGGACACCCATGACCTACCTCAAATTCATTTGGACACCCATTATTTTATCTAGGCCACTCGCAATCCTACCACAGACACGACAATCCTACCTCGGACTCTACTTATGACATTTCTGATCCTACCTTAGACTCAAATACCCAAACTCAGATTCTCTCAGACATCCATGATCCTTCTTCAGATTCTCCTGGACACCCAAGACCCTACCTTATATTGCCGCAAACACCCAAGGCCCTACCTCAGAATCCCGCGGACATCCAAAATCATAACTTAAACCCCAACCGCCCTAACTCAGACCTATACTGGCGCCCATGGCCTTATATCATATACCCACAACCCTGCCAGAGATCCCCACTATCCTATCTCGGACACTTATCATTCTACCTCAGATAATCCATATTCCAAGCTGACAACCACAACATTACCTCGGATTATCTCCAGCTACAATCTTATCTCTGATCACCACACGGACATTAATTACTATATTTTTTCCGCTCCCCCCTCTCCAGCGAACACTAACAATGACAATCCTATCCGAAACTCCCGTCGACCCTATCTCCGACTATCGACTCTTACCCAAACTCCGCAAAACCTCAGGCCCCCCCCCCCTTTTTTTTACGACCCATCTGGGTCGCTTCTGGGGCCTAGAAAATCATGTTTCGTTGTCACATGACATAATCAACACCCCCATACCCCCACCACCCCCCAAAAAAACAGCTCATACACGCATGACTAGTGATCGTGTGAGATAGCGAGACACGACTGCCCACGCTTATCGGCATGGCACATAATGATGATGATAACTGAAGGTTATATAACCACTTACACGACCTTTCCTTGGGGTCATGAACCGCAGGCATGTTGCAAGCTCAGAAACGCCTATCAAGAGTTTTCTCATTCACTACACAATTATTACTGACTCAGTGGATGTGACCGACAAGATATGTTGTATGTTACAAATGTCGGCCGTTATTTTAGGCATCATCTCATCTTGTTCATCTTATACCTTGCGGTGTAGAGATGAAGCATAAATAAGCAGCTGGAGAGTGCCTGTTTATGGGCTTCATATATCGAGATTTCCATCGACTCTGCTATTCCCTCTGTCCATCGTTTATATGGTCGGTATCCTTCCTCTGGTTTCATTTGGTCTGTTCATCATTGCTTGTTGTTGTATACTGTCAGTTGGTAGCCTAGTAATCTGGCCGAACCATTTAACTTGCTGTTTTCTAATTAAATCTAACGCTGTTATAGCCACCAATTTAGTCCTGGTTTCTTCATTTCTGATTATCTCTTTTCTTGATACATTGATTATTCTCAGGAATATCACTTCCGTTGTTGTAATTTTTCTTTTCTCTTTATCTGTCATTGTCCAGATATGGCATTGGTAGCATAGGGTTGGTATGAAGATTGTGTTGTAGAGTATTTTAGGTATCATTGTTCATAATTAATGGTTTAGACAACACAGCAATAGAAGGCATGGGCCCTAGATGAAGAGGCAGTGGTGGGCCAACACGACGGTGGTCACAGGGCATTTGAGACTCCCTGGGCATGTAAATGCACGTGGCAAGGGATCTGGCTAAGGAGCGAGCTTCTTTCCGAAAAATTGAGATGAGAAGGACGTTCTGCAAATTACTAGCTACGTGTTGAGGGTGGTGATCATTGTAGAAGATTATATTGTGTTATAAGAACAGGCAATCTGGAAAAGGCTGTGACAAAGGAATGTATTAGAGTCAATGATTAGAGTCATTAGACGTAGACAGTCAAACATTTTGGCCATGTTATGAGAAGAAATAACTTGGAGAACTTGGTGACAACTGGCAAGATCGAAGGGAAGAGACCAAGGGGAAGACCGAGAAGTAAATACCTGGATGGCTTGGCCACGTGGCATTGTCGAGACAAGAACACTGAGCTGAACCACGACTCTTGTGATCGAGTGAGATGGAAAACATGGCCGCCCACGTTTATCGGCATGGCACTTGATGGACGCGATGGAGTGAGTCAAAAGGTTGTTGGCAGGTTGATTGGTTAGTTGGCTGGTTGGTTGGTTGATTGGTTGAAAGGCCTCTAAATGGATGACGAGAGTGCCAACTCGTCCGCTGCAATGACGTTCAAGTCGCTTGAGCTATAAAAATAGCTTGCATCTATTGAAATTAGGCTGCTGTAGAGATCTTCGTTCCGATCCAGCATTGAAGTAATAATCTCTGTGCGGAATGTGTTGCAGAATTCTTCTTCTCCTCTCAGAGCATAGACAGCAGCGGGGCTATCAATACCCCTTTAGAACTTCACATCTGCGGAGAGGCTTGGTAATCCTTGAAACAATAGATAGATTTGGAATCCAATTTGTGGACTGGCCGCACCACGGATAGATGATCAAAAATTTTGGCAGTGTAGGCCCTGATTCTGCGACGTCAGCAGCCCGACAAAAGGTGGTAAATGCTGGGTGGGTTGAGCCAGTGGCGCGGAAGATTACGAGCAGTTGAATGTATCACGAAGTAGATTGACGTAGAGGAGCAGAAATGCATGAAATACGTGACGTGTAATGATAATGATGCTGTAGAAGCTATTAACAATGATTTGGGAGATCTTTGCAGACCGTTTAAATAACATGAGAAATACATCATAGGAATGACTGGCACTTAGAGAAGACAAGTGAAAGAAATAGAAATCGGAAGATACAGACAACAGGAAATGTTAAAGTTATCAACATACTGGTGGTATTCGAACTTCTAAATCCCATTCTCTTGCTGATGGAACAAGTGTACTTCGAAGCACGACCATTGATTGCTAAGAATGCCATTCAATACTTATGGTTTGTTACTTTTCTCAGTAAAAACTTTAGGCTGGGCTCCGTGGCTAAGTTCTTGCAGATGCGATTCTTGAGGCCGCTTACCTGCGTTAGAAACACAGCTACGAACGATTTGGCAGCAGACCGTGTCGCGCAAGTTTTAACGTGATGGTATGGGAGCCGATCGTTCAGAAAGCAATGGCAAACTACTGAACGTAAACTTGCCAAGACATCAGCTGGTGTTGACAGCGATGTCCTGTAAATAGGTTATGGAACAAAACAAAAAAACTTTAGCAGTAACCAGGACAACACGGAATGTTCATACGTGTGGACAGTGCTGAACTGGCCATGGTGCAAGCTTGCCCGATGAGAAATGGGACCTTGTGAGGCCCTGATGAAGTGGACCCCTTAACTGATTAAGTGACATGTGATGATTAATCGTTTAAAGCGACTTCCGGTATCTGCCATAGGCGTATATACAGTAGATTTCCCTATGCAACCCCCTTTAATTTGATATATAATACAACAATGTCTATTAATAACTTTTAAGTCATAACTGTGACACACCCCTACTTCTAATTTTCCACCATTCGTTTTTGTTTGGTCCAAACCAACTAATTGTTTTGCACTGAATCTATTAAACATTAGACCAGGGGTCATCATATTATGACCCACGGGGCCGGATCCTGCTCGCGACGGTTCATCAGGCCCGCCGACGGTTCTCGAATTTGTTTGATAAAACGTATGGAATACGAGACGTTGTGATACAACTTAAATTTAAATATTATATTTAGAATACTAGATCTTCAAACGTGCAGAGACCTTCTGGCTGCTATGTGCCTTAAATTTACAATTTAAAATTGTAAATTATTGCATCTAGATTTTCTTGTGTATTGCAATGTTTGATTATTTCACGCCATCCCAAGTCCTTCTCTAGTTCTTGGTAGCTCCGCTTACGCTCTGACGTTACCATGGTTTCCATGACAACACACATAAACACACATCTTTCCCGCACCCAGATGCGCCTGGCTGTCAACACAGGTCCGACGCTCCAGAATTATTTACTTCTTTTTGCCTGTTATCCATTTTATAGTTTTGTAACATGGAATGCTTTGTTTGACAGTGATAGGTAAATGAAATACAAGTATGAATATGGGCAATAAAGTAGCAAAAATAGCATTAAAATGTCATAGAAGCCTCGTGTTATTACGAAAATATTATTCCCAACTCAGAAAAATTCCCTGGTCAAGGTATCAATAGAGTTGGTCTCTAGACCAGCGTTTTTCAACCTTTCTGCTGGAGCAGATTCTTACGCAAATGTTTACGTTACTCAAGGAACACTGTGCTATGATCCAAGTGTCTGTCATACTTTATGTAATAAACCAGAAGGGCAGAAATGTTGCATTTAGGCGATTTCGGTCTGTGTTGGTGGAACCCCTGGCTGCCACTCGTGGAACCCCGGTTGAAAAACTCTGCTCTATGCTGTTTATTTAATCCGGCCCTATTTATATATTTTGCAAACCTTATTGTGTGATATATTCTGTTGTGTCTATTTGGACTTTCAGATAACAGAAGAGTTGGTATCCGTTTGCAGCATGCATGGAACAACAACTGGAAAAGACATTTTCATGAAAGTGCAAATTATTGTTTGGAAGACTATAACATTCAGTTGCATCAGCTTCAAATGTGTTACAGCTGATTGAGGAAAAAACATGGCTCGTGTGAGGAAGGGTCTGGTGGGATAGATCAGGACTCAATTGGAAGATTTGGAAATTACTGCGCTCTGTTCATACACTGCATCATACGTCAGCAAGCACTCTGGGGGAAAGACTTAGATATTTCTTGTGTACTGATGCCAGTCGTTAATTCTGTGAACTTAATTCGAGACATACATTCAATCACCGTCATTTCCAGGCTTTTATTGAGGGAATTGATTCTTAATTATGCGACTCGCCTTATCACACATCAATGTTGCGGCTCAGCTGCAGCAATGTCCTGTTTCGTGTTTACAAGCTCCGAAACGAAATAGATGGTTTCCTTACTGAAAAAGATAGAGCTGATCCACAGCTGTCAGATCCTATCCGGCTGTCAAAGTTGTCATTTTTGGTTGACATCACATCCAACATGAATGAACTGAACTTGAAACTTCAGGGAAAGAATAACCTCGTCTGTGATTTCTACAGAATCATGAAGGATTTCGGAGAAAGCTGTCATTATTTGAAGCACAACTAGAAGGAGAAAAAGTTTCTCATTTTCACTGTTTAAGGGTGGTGTGCTCTCGATGTTCAGAAAAAAATTATTCGTGACTTGAAGAAGCAGTTTTGGAGAGATTTTCAGATCTTGACAGAATTTAGAGTGACATTCTTTCGTTCCAGAATCCGTTTGATTGTAACCTTGATGATGTGCCAGTTGAACTACATTTGGAGCTCACTGATTTGCAAGCACATGACTTGTGCGTGCGTGCGTGCGTGTGTGTGTGTGTGTGTGTGTGTGTGTGTGTGTGTTGCACGCCATTCATCCATCATTGTCATGGAATGCTAAACTTAGTTTTTCGTCTTTATCCAAGAGCTTTCGTTCAGCTTGCAAGTATTGTACAGAATGATTATGCTGCCCGCACTCGTCCTTTTGTCTGTTATCCGGCCCACTGTGAAAAAATGTTTGGTGACCTCTGCATTAGACAATAAATTTAAAATCTTAATGTATTTTTTGTGACTCCCAGTGTTTTTATACCCAGTCAGAAACCTGTGAGTAGATGCATAATGAGAAGAGAGGCACAGAAAACATTGTGAAGACTGGGAAAATGTGATGTAGAAGAAAACTAGAGGAGATGGCTTGAAGGGGAGTATGGGTAAGAGGTATCGTGGCTTAGAGGTACATCTGCCACCTCTAACTAGAGCCGATCTATAATGATTTAAGGCTTGGATAGCATGGGTTGTTACCTAACCAGAGGGTAAAGTACCTCACAGGATCAGAAGTCCAGCTTTGTTTTGAATAAGGGCAACATCTTAGAAGTACCCGTGTGGATGTTAAAATTATCTGCGGTACTGGAAATACCAATTTAATAATAAATTTAAAAGGGACACAATCACTTATATATTATATGGGAAATAATAAGGCTTCTAAATATTGCTT
The DNA here is from genome assembly GCA_963921405.1 of Cepaea hortensis. Classification (NCBI taxonomy): domain Eukaryota; kingdom Metazoa; phylum Mollusca; class Gastropoda; order Stylommatophora; family Helicidae; genus Cepaea; species Cepaea hortensis. Next base: position 32,052,866 of record OY992882.1, on the reverse strand, counting down.
AATTAACAAAGAATATTTATAACGTTTTAATCTTATAACATACAATCGATAGTGACATATTAGGAGGCAAGTGCAATGTTTTCATGCACTGAGAAAGGGGAAAATGTTTTCTAAGAAAATGCTTTCGAGTAAATTTACTTCATTGATAATGAGATACTGTATCTTGGTATCTGGAAATAAAAAATATATTAAGATACTTAACGTTTAATAGTCATCTATGCCTGCATGCACGTATTTTCGCGCTGACGAAACACCATGCAAGTCTCGGCCTTTTTTCGCAAAACAAAAAGTATCATGTTCATTTACAACGCACTAGAGCAGGGTTGTCAGACTCAATCACTCAACGGGCCAAAACTCAAATCATACGTAAGGTTGCGGGCCGAACAGGATAAACATTCAATAAGCCAAAAATTAAACCCTTTTTTATGTTGTACATTTTAACATTAATACAAATTAAAACAGAAAAAAAGAGCTGCGCAGTGTCAATCGTGTCATTACTTTTATCGTCAGCAAGGGAGAATGCAACATAGTCTTCGCCTTTTTCGATCAGCTGTGTTTTCACTACAGTGACCATCTCACAAACCCGATCAACAACCATTTTTCTGCTAATGCCTATCTTTGTAAATATCTGCTTTCTATCTGAACACAAGACGTCACACACTTTCAACATGCAGCGCTTCAGAAACTCTCCTTCTTTAAATGATCTGCCTGATTTTGCGATCTCCACCGTCACAATAAAACTTGCTTTCACAGCAGCTTCATTTTGTGATTTTGCTTTGGTGAAAAGCATCTGCTATGATGTTAGATGCCTCTTAAATTCTTCTTTCTTCTGTATCCTCTGCTCTGCGTTCAGGCGGTTTAACTTGTCTTGATGTTTAGTCTCGTAGTGCCATCTCAGATTATAATCTTTGATCACAGCAACATTATCTCCACAAATTAGACACAGGTTTACCGCCAATATCAGTAAGCATATATTCAGCCTCTCAGCTGCTTTAAAAGGCTCTTTTTTTCAGAATCAACTGTTCTCTTGGTCATTTAGAAAAAAAGATCGTGCATCTACTGACAGACGTTTGATTGATATCAGGTTAGCCGTAGCGGGGAAATGTGATATAATATCCAGGCACTACACTACTTTAATTTCTTTTGCTCCAATTCAAAACTATCAAGTGAACGTTGCTAGGTCACTATAAAGACGAGCATCCACTCACCACACAACATTTATTTTCGCTTATTCTGATCGAAGTGAGAATGTTCCCAGCAATGCAAGAAATTTGATTTGCACTTTATACCGTGGTCATTAAAAAATAATTTTGTCTAAAATTCTCTCTCGGGCCGAATATATTTGTACGTCGGTTGAGACCTCTCGGGCTTGATATGATTGAACGCCGGGCCTGATGTGGCCCACGGGCCTTGAGTTTGACACATGTGCACTAGAGCGTCACCACGTAATTTGATATGAGCCAACAACACCAAACATGTGATTCTTCACTTCTGTATCTATGTGACCCAGATAGGGAACCCATTTTTTAATGGAAATGATAATTTATAGGTTATTGCCGAAGCTCACGGCAATCATTGCACTGCTATCTCCAGAAAGCACGAGATAGATCAAGATAAAATGTGTGTGTGCGAGAGAGAGAGAGAGAGAGAGAGAGAGAGAGAGAGAGAGAGAGAGAGAGAGAGAGAGAGAGAGAGAGAGAGATGGACAGGTGTAACATGCATTCTGCTTGTGGAGTTGGAAATAAAGCATATGCAAGGAATGTGTGTTTACATGCACTTTGCCATAAATATCATATTATCATTAATGTATATGTATGTATTTATTTTATTCACACATGTGACACTTAACACTAACAAACGGCAACGCTCTGTGATATACACAAACAAAAGAAACACATACCACCTTGTAAATATACGTCGGTTTGCATGAAATAAAAGTTTGAAAAAAAATTTACTATCGCTTCTCGGTCTTTTGGCTAAGATCAAAATGTAATACTTAGAACTGCACTTGGTATGGCCAGGGGTTGAGATGATCAATCAAACCTCACAACTCCTCACAGTAGCTGTGGGCCTGGTGGGTCACTGTTGGCAAGTGCCCACAATAGAACCACGGGGACGCAGGGGCCTCAGAGTGTCGCTCTATCCTCTCGAGGAGCCGTTAGCCCTTAAAAAACAAAACAAAAAATGTTACTGAAGATTTCCGTGGAGAGGAGCAATAAAATGAGTCTAAAGACTATTTTTCGAACCCTACTCTGTAGGTTATTCCTTCCATCATCCATCATGTGCCATGCCGATAAGCGTGGGCGGTCATGTTTTGCCATCTCACTCGATCACCAGAGTCGTGGATTAGCTCCGTGTTCCTGTCTCGATCATGACACGTGGCCAAGCCATCCAGGTATTTACTTCCCGGTCTTCCCCTTGGTGTCTTCCCTTCGATCTTGCCAGTTGTCACCAAGTTCTCCAAGTCATTTCTTCTCATAACATGCCAAAAACATTTTGTCTGTTTACGTCTAATTTCTCTAATCAGTTTACGATCTTCATTTGTTTCTTGAAGGACTTTTTAATTGGTTTTTCTGTCTGTCCATGGTATTCTCTGCCTTTTCCTCAGAAACCACATTTCCACAGCCATCAGATGTTTTTCAGTTTGACTGCTCTTTGTCCACGCTTCACAATCACACAAAAGTACAGATTCTATGCAGCACCTCAAAACTCTTTTTCTCGTTTCAATTGAACTTTTTATTGGTCAGTATGTTTTTCATCTTGAAAAAGGTTACATTCGCAATGGCAATTCTTGTGCTAATCTCTTCAAGGCATCTCCCATCAGATGTTATGATTGTTCCGAGATAACTGTACCGATTAACTTGCTTAAGAATATGCCCATTTATCGTATATCACATTGTGGTGTTTCCTTCTTCCCAGTGACGACCATAATCTGTATAAAAAATTACGATTGGGCTTTAGAGTGCTTTAAAATGCAAAAGATTGGGATTCATATCTCGACGTTTGGGGGGGGGGGGTGGGGGGGGGACATTGGCTAAGATCAAAGTGTAGTACCAACGCTTGATCTTGCCGTGGGCCGGGATGATCACCTGTCACACAGGTACTGGGGAACTTATGGGGCGGCTCTGGCCCCTGAGGAAACCACGAGCCCTTCAAAAATAAAAATAAAAACGTTTATGGGATTTATGTAGACAAATACAAAATTAGAGGAAAGGTCATTTATATTGTTTGTAAATTGTATTCAGTTTGAACAAATAGTTCTCCCCCCCCCCCCGTCTCTCTCTCTCTCTCTCTCTCTCTCTCTCTCTCTCTTTCTCTGTCTCTGTCTCTGTGTCTCTCTCACGCTCTCTCTCTCTCTCTCTATCTCTCTCTCTCTCTCTCTGCCAAATGGTGCATTGCTTTTTTACCGCCATCCCCCTCCACCCCTATTTCTTTAACATAAATATCTCCTATAGTAATAAGTCATACAATACAACTGCGCACACGTTTCCCTGATTGCTTAGAGCATATTTAAAACATCATAATAACATGATTGTTTACTGCACTTAATAATAATTATACGACAGTCCTGATACCAAAGGAGGGCGATGCTCGCAGGGCTTTCCTCAGGCTTTACGACCTGATTCGCTGGTGCAGGATGAGCTTCAAGCCAAAGAAATCGAGAAGCCTGTCGATCATGAAGGGTAAGGCGGTGGAAAGGAGGTTCACGGTTTCCGGACAGGCGATTCCCACGGTTATGGAGGAACCTGTGAAGAGTCTCGGTCGCACGTGCTGTCTGGTTGCAAGGTTGCCATAACCCAGGGGCGTTTCACATGGCGACATAACAAAGTCCTGACTGAGTCGGCAGCATAATGGACGTGGCAAGGATGAACGCTAACATAGGGGAACGGACCGAGGCCGATGGAAATTTCCTTCATCCGAGCAGGGCGCAAAAATGATAAAGCTGACGACATGTTGCTTGCTACTGTCTTCAACGGTGCGCTGATGGAGCTGACATCCCGTATGAATCGAATGTGGAGTAACAACACCTGTACAAGACAGAGAAGTGCAATGATATGGTCCCGAGTCTTAGGCGACAGGATTACACCGTCAGGCTGTTCGCCGTCGAGGTAGCCGCGCGAGGTCTTGTCTCATACTCCGTGTTCGATGTGCTGACGCGAATGGGCATTAACTGATTCTCTGCCGGGGACCAAATGGTCGGTTCTAGAGCCCAAATTTGGCACCCAAAGTCCGACCAAACGGTTCCGTATATATAGTGCTTTAATTGATCCATTTCTCCTTTTCAGTCCACAATTTTTAGTGTCCCATTGAATTAAACTTTAGAACGAAAGATTTCCCTTTCGTTCGTGTGCAAAAACATGCATGGTCCGTGTTCATTTTAAGGAGAAATTGAGATTCGAAATGATTGTTGATATTTGTTGTGATGCGAAATTCGAAGTGACAATACCTTCTGGTACTGGACCTCATATATTTTAATATGCTTAGTGCAGAGTGGCTTGCTTCGCTTCGGAGGTCACGGGTAGCAAGCAGAACCTGGATATTTTCTCCTGGGCATGCCGGTGTGCTGGGGAATGAACAGGCCGGCAGATTGGCTGTCTCGGCAGAATTTGGTGGAGTATTGATGCATGACAAGGCAGATGTGGTTGCGACCTTGTGGGAGCACGTATACACCTCGGAGGAGCAAATGGATCACCATAGTCTGGTCAGAAACAGGCAGCGAGGAGTGACGAGGGGATTTTGCCGACGCTCGACGCTCAGAGGAAAGGCGAGACGGACATATAATCAGATTGCTACTGGAACTATTATTAGTGTTGGAACTCTTCGCTGGTTGCTGAGGATGGGGACGGAGTGCTTATGGGAATGTCCCGAATGCTGTGATGTCGGTTCCTAGATCAATCAATCAATCAATCAATCATATATTTTAATAAAATTACCGTTTTAAACAGTTTTATATTATAGTTAATGAGATGTAAAGGACTTTGTGAAAGATTCTAAAACCAACCATGTGCAGTAGTCAGTTAATTATTTAGAAGACCGTCATAATATAAACAGAAATCTAACAGTGACAGTAACAATGACAGTGAGAGTGGCTGAAAATTATGTGTTTCATAATCTTATGATTTCATTGTGTTTTATTCGTGTTATGGAGCAGTTCTTGTGATATTCTTGAACACAAGTGGTGTGTGTAACACTAATCACTAAATTTAACTGGGTTAGCGGCTTCAGATAGGAAATAATCTTCTTCTTCTTCTTCAGCGTTCCGAGCCATTGAGGTTCTTTGCTGCAAATACAATCCGTCTCCATTCGTCTCTCTGGTGGACCTTCTCTTGCCAGTCGTTGATTCCAAGTGCTTGTAGGTCTGTACATGTATTATCTCTCCACCGCCTTCTTGGTCTACCTCGGGGTCTACGGTCATTTATTTCCTGAGTGTAAGCGAGTTTTGTTTCCCTATTATCTTCCATTCTTTCTATATGCCCCAGCCATTGTAGTCTATTAGCATTCATGATACCAGTGATTAGCGGGGACTTAAACAGATCATAAATGTCTTTGTTACTTCTTCTTTTCCACTCTCCACTTTGTGTATCCCTAATGGGTCCAAAGATGCGTCTTAAAATTTTGTTCTCAAAGGTTTGTAACAAGGCTTCGTCTCCTTTCGTTGTACTCCAGGTTTCAGAGCCATACAGCACAACTGGTCTGATCAGTGTTTTGTATATTGTGATTTTGGTGTTACGAGATAGCGCCTTTGATTTTAGTAGATGTTGTAGTGCATAGTATATCTTATTTCCAGAGTTGATTCTAGTTTGTATTTCTTCCCTTATGATGTTGGAGCAGTTGAAGATTGTACCCAGGTATTTGTATGTTTCCGTTCTTTTAATGGTCATATTATCTATTTGTATGTGGCCAGAGTTTCTAGCCATTCCGTGTCTTGAAATTACCATATATTCTGTCTTATCTTGGTTGATAACCAGCCCCATCTGTTGGGCTTTTCCCTTTAAGTGAGTCAATATTTCCAATGTCTTTTGTTCACTTTGCCCTATAATATCTATATCATCTGCATAACCAAGCAGCTTGGATGTTCCTCCAATATCACATTCCTCCTTTACCTTCCTTACAACTTTCTCTAGAGCCAGATTGAAGAGTAGCGGCGATAGTGCATCACCCTGTTTCAAGCCAGATGTTATTTGGAAGGGGTCTGATTTCCTGCCTTTATATGTTACTATATTATAAGTATCTTCCATGCATAGTCTGGTCATGTTGATTAACTTCCTTGGTATTCCAAATTCCTGCATAGCATTCCATAGACTATTCCTATGGACACTATCATAAGCCTTTTTAAAATCCACAAAAATGTTATGGAGATCTCTTTTATATTCCCAATGTTTCTCGGCTATTTGTCGTAAGATAAATATCTGATCTATTGTTGATCTGTTTTGTCTAAAACCCGCCTGGTAGTCACCTAATATGTCTTCTGAATATGGTTTTAGTCTATTTAGTAATACTGCGGATAGTATCTTATAGCTTGTGGACAGTAGTGATATTCCTCTATAATTTCCACATTGGAACTTGTCTCCTTTCTTAAAGATAGGTATCAATAATGACTCTTTCCAGTCATGGGGTAATTATTCTGTCCTCCAGATTTTTATTATTAGTTCGTATAGCATTAGATGTAATGCATGGCCACCTGCCTTTATAAATTCAGTAGCAATTCCATCAGTCCCAGTTGCCTTATTGTTTTTAAGTCGTGTGATTACATATAGGATTTCTTCAAATGTAGGTTCTTCAATTCGTGGTTCGCATGTTAGAACCTCTTCCTGTGGGAAAATGTTACTTGGAGCTTCACAATTTAGTAATTCAATAAAATATTCTTTCCATGTGTTGCACATTTCCTCATTGGTATTTATCATATTCCCATTTTTGTCTTTTAAACCATATGTGTTTTGTTGGTGCCCTCGTTTCATTGACTTCAGTTCTTTAAAAAATTTTCTGGATTCATTTTTCTGGTGATTAGTTTCCATATCTTTGATTATATTACTCATATATTCTCGCTTCTGCTGTCTGACTATTTTTGTAGCCTCTTTACATTCATTTCTATAATGCTCTTCCCTTTGGATGTTATTGATGTCATTTAACCATACATGTCTGGCATTCAGATAGGAAATAATTATAATTCATAATAATAATCATAATTGTTAACACTTTAATTTCAATTGTTATTACTAAAACTCTCATTATTGTCATAATATTTGTAACCTATCAATTAATTATTAACACTGTCAGGTTCTCTGTGCAATCATCTTTAATTTGATATGTAGTACAATGCATCTGCTACCATTTTAACCATTTTAAAAGCATTATTGTGACACACCCCTACTTCAAATTTTCTGCCTTGAATTTCTGTTTGGTCAGGACCGCATTTTTGTTTGGCAGGCAATCAGTTAAAGGACGTGCAAGGGTCCGGGCCCAGAAACAACTGGCTGAGGCAACCGAAAAGGCCTCGTGCTGGCAATGGAACTGCCGCAACCTAGATTGGAATAAGTCTCGAAACTAGTATGGTCAGAAGCGGTAACTGCAATACGAACAATTTCTCAACTAAGACCTCGAACTTTACATCGTCTCGTATTAAATCTTTAGCTCTTCCTCAGCGCGTGAGTGGTGAGCCTGAGTGCAGTCAATCACACAAATGTCGGCCGAAGTCCAACCTCCATAATAATGAAGAGATAATCGACAGTAGGTCGCACCCAGTCCGAGCGCTTTTAACAAAGTCTGTCATTATAACCCACAAATCAAATTTTCACAAGATACGCATACTACGTGGTCTAGTCAGTTGCAGACAGACCAAGAGGTGGGTCCGAATGGAAAGGAAGAACCGGCTTCCTAAGAGGGCGCGGCGCCGTGAACGGGGTCCGGGGAAGGTACACGGCAATGGAGCGTATGGAGACGACGGAGGCCGTGGCGGGGATGGAGCTGGCATCCCACGACCACACGTGCCAAGGGGCAGGCACAAGCTGCACGTGCTCTCCCCACCGAGGGAGGGTGAGCATGTGAGTCGACAAGGTAACAGCGAAGGGACAAGCTTAACATCGGGGAAAACGAATATGACCGAACGAACGTCTTCACGGCAAGTGACAGACGTTCGGAGTCATGACCCGGATGGGACCGCCCCCAGAAAGTATTAAGAAATTAATGGTCCGAAATGCTTGGGGAAGGGGGTTTCCTTCTGATGATCGGAAGCCCCTGCCATGTTTGCTTCGCGTAAAAGCTACGACTATGTTCAAGCATTCTGCTGAATTAACTATATAGCTAAAGGAAAAACACATAAACAATAAGTAAGGGACATAAACATCTAATGTTGTTATAAGGGAGACTACTACTACATAAAAATAATTAATTGCTTAGCTATAATTTTATTAAATATCTAATTAAAATATCTTTTCACTTAACTAATAAATAAAGTTATCAATTCGAAAGTCAGATTTTATAATAATCGGAATAATACTTTTAATTTACTTAAAAAATTTGTCTTTAATATTTGCTTACTTACATTTTATAACCAACTTTGAAGTTCCACATTTATTGTTTACATTTTAATTGTATCCTTACAATGTACAGTCTTATATATTATATTATAAATTTCCCCTCAGTGAGGGGGAAAACATTTTTTTACTGGCCTCTAAAGGCCACATACAATTTAAAAGAAATTAACCACACACCTCCCAAACTTTGATAACATTTAGAAAGAAATGGGAAGGCAGAATATTCACATGTTAGGTATATCTACAAATTGATGGAAAAGACCTTAGACTTGTAAAAAAAAAAAAAAACATAGTGGAAACAACAAGCTGCCATCAGAATTGATAACGATGTAGGTCAATATCAGCCTATTAAAAGAGGTGTGAGACAGGGATGTGTAATGTCTCCAGATCTTTTTTCCCTGTACAGTGAAAATATATTCAGAAATATAGAAGGTATTGAAGGAATCAACATTGGGGGAAGATACATCAATAACATTAGATATGCAGATGATACAGTCTTGATTGAACACAATTAACATGACCTGCAAAATTCAGTAGATGCAGTTGTTGCACAAAGTGAACAATATGAAATGGAAACAAATAGGTATATTAAGCTCCTGCAAGAAGAAACGTACTAAACATCAACACGTTGCACATACCTTACAAGGAAATCCATCTCGTATCCCGAAATACAGGTGAAAATCCGAAACCAGAAGCACTCAATACATATATAAAATGAATAATATAATAAAATAAAAAAACACACAAACGCGTACAATACGACACGCAGAACGACGTTTCGATTCTCAGAATCTTTGTCAAGTACAGGACAACACGGATAGATACGACAACGAAATATAAAAAAGCACAAAACTAAAAATCACAACCACTATGTAGGCCGGTAAACATAAACTAATGGATATATAAACTAAAAAAACGAACCACAGAAAAACGAACAACAGAAAAACGGAGTTAGAACTGAATATTAAGAAGACACAGATTATTGTCGTCACTGGGAAGAAAGAAATACCACAATGTGATATACGAGTAGATGGGCATATTCTTAAACAAGGTAATCGATACTGTTATCTCGGCACAATCATAACATCTGATGGAAGATGCCTTGAAGAGATTAGAACAAGAATTGTTATTGCGAAGGTAGCCTTTTGCAATATGAAAAACATAATGACCAATAAAAAGATATCAATTGAAACGAGAAAAAGAGTGTTGAAGTGCTACATAGAACCATTGCTTTTGTATGGATATGAAGCGTAGACAATAAGCAGTCAAGCTGAAAAACAGCTGATGGATGTGGAAATGTGGTTTCTGAGGAAAATGCAAAGAATACCATGGACGGACGGAAAAACCAATGAGCAAGTCTTTCAAGAAACAAATGAAGATCGCAAACTGATTAGAGTCAATAGACGTAGACAGTCAACATTTTTTGGGCATGTTATGAGAAGAAATGACTTGGAGAACTTGGTGACAACTGGCAAGATAGAAGGGAAGAGACCAAGGGGAATACCGAGAAGTAAATACCTGGATGGATTGGCCACATGGCATGGTCGAGACAGGAACACGGAGCTAATCCACGGCTCTGGTGATCGAGTGAGATGGCAATACATGACCGCACACGCTTACCGGCATGACACATGATGGATGGATGGATGGATGAAGGTATATCTGAGACCAGAGGGCTTCCACTTCCGAGGAATATAGCAATAATCCATTCTGGTGGAGAGAAAAACAGCCAGAGGTAGCAATTATAATGGTTATAGAAATATTAGAAGAACAATGTGGGTTTGTAAAAGGCAATGGTTCAATAAATGCTGTATATATGCTGAGAACATTAATTGAACGTTCTGTAGAAGGAAACAAACACCCACATCTATGCTGTATTGACCACCCAAAGGCTTTCTATAAAGTAAGACGTGCCAATATGATAAAGATGCTTGCAGATCACAAATTGATGGGGAAAGACTTTAGACCTGTAAAAAAATACATATACTGGAAGCAACAAGCTACCATAAGGATTGATAAGGAAGTAGGTCAATATCAGCCTATTAAGAGAGGTGTGAGACAGGCACGTGTAATGACTCCAGATCTTTTTTTCCCTGTGCAGTGAAAATAGTTTCAGGAATGTAGAAAATATGAAAGGAGCCATCATTTGGGGGCGAAACATCAATAACATTAGATGTGCGGATGATACAGTATTGATTGCAAACAATGAGCAGGATCTGCAACATCTGGTAGATGCGGTTGTTGCACATAGTGAACAACTGGGGTTAGAATTACATTGTAAGAAGATACAAATTATCGCCTTCACTAGGAAGAAGGAAGTACCACAATGTAACATACAGGTAAATTGGAATATTCTTAAAACATTCAATCGGTATAATTATCTCGGAATAGTCATAACATCTGATGGAAGATGCCTTGAAGAGATTAGAACAAGAATCGCCACTGCGAAGGTAGCCTTTTGCAAGATTAAAACACATACTGACCAATAAAAATATGCCAATCGCAACGAGAAAAAGAGTGTTGAGGTGCAACATAGAGCCTATACTTTTGTGTGAAGCTTGGACAATGATCAGTCAAGCTAAAAAACATCTGATGGCTGTGGAATTGTGGTTTCTGAGGAGAATGCAAACAATACCTGGAACAGACAGAAAAACCAATGACCAAGTACTACAAGTAACAAATGAAACTCGTAAATTGATTAGAGAAATTATACGTAGACAGTGAAAATGGTTTGGACATGTTATAAGAAGAAATTAATTGGAGAACTTGGTGACATCTGGCAAGATCGAAGGGAACAGACCAAAGGGAAGACCGAGAAGTAAATACCTGGATGGCTTGGCCACGTGGCATGGTCGAGACATGAACACTGAGCTGATCCACGACTCCGGTGATCGAGTGAAACGACGAGTCGTGACCGTCTACGCTTTCCGGCATGGCACATGATGGATGGATTTTAAAGGATACTGTGTTGAGAGAATTTTGGGGAAATTCATAATGGATTCTACTCAGGTGCCCGTGTTACCGAGATGAGATAGTTCAGTCACTTATCTGCGTTTACCCAAGGGAATAAACGTATACAAGTTTCTGCGGTAAATGTCGGCCTATGAAGGCAATTCTCCCATAGCTACACCAAAGAAAATGAACAAACCAGACATCCCTACAGGGAAGACAAACGACCAACGACAGACCATAGAGGAAGACGACAGCGTATCGCTAAGAAAATTATTCATCGCCACTGACACAGAAGAAGAGGAGAATCCGGAAACGGCCAAAACACACCAAATAGCTACAAACACTCTATTTTTATTATCTTATTATTAATGTCAATTATCAATTTGTACTCAATATATTTGTTTTTGCTACTTGTGATGGGTGAAAACATCAAGATAATATGTTTGAATATATCAGGTATACGCACAGAGTCGCGCTCCCTGGCGAAGAGTTAACGACTTTCTCCGTAATCCCGTATATCCACTTGAGGAACACAGCTGCGCGAGATTCGGCATTGGTTACTTACGGGGCTTGTGAGCTGGTCGCTCAGAAAGCAATGGTAAACTACTGAGCTTAATCTTGCCAAGAGCATCAACAAACGCTGAAAAATGATGCTGCTGTTGACTGCAACGTCCTGTAAGGTATATGCAACTTTAAAAAAAAAATACGTACAAAACAACAACACATTTGCACATTTATACACAAATACACAACCATATTTCATTCTGCTACAAGAGACAAATATACATTCAGATATACATGGCGCACAAATTACAACACAATTAGGACTGAGACATGCATACTTTAATTTGGCAGTCCACAACATAGGGTCTGGGACAGCCATACTACAAACATTAGATAGGTGGAACGTACTCAGAAGAAATCGGGATAGCCAAGGTAGAATCAGCATAGCACAAAAAAGTAACACTTCACACACATATACAATTGTCAACATTCACGCACCATCAAATTACAACTACCAGCCACAATTTTATGAAAAACTAGACCAGTGGTTCTCAACCGGTGGGGAATCCCCCCCCCCCGGGAAATTTTGGGGTTTTCAGGGGGGGGGGGGATGAAGATTATTTCAAGATCGCATTAATACAAGAACCGATTACTTGATCTTGTTTTTCCCTTCATACTACTTTACGGTTTCGTACGTCTCACCCTTCTAAAATTCATTTTATAAAGTAAGTAGACCCACAAATCACGTTTTATGTGGACATCTAGACTTGTTTTAGTATGTGCTTCCGTTATTACGTATACTGTGTAGGGGCGGGAGGGGAAGAATTTGTAGGTAGGAAATACGAAAGGGGGGAGGGGGGGGGGGAGAGGAATGACTTTCTGAAAATATGGTGAAGGGGGGCACGGGTCAAAAAAGGTTGAGAACCACTGAACTAGACACACTGCTCACACATACATACAGAGAACAGAACATCATCCTCTGTGGAGATTCAACTGCGTCTTACAGGCATTGAATATAATAGGCTGAGAAATGAAGACACAGGTGAGGAGAATAAACAGAGAAGGCACAACCCAGTTAGAGACACTGCAAAGCATTTTAGACACACACACTTTAATAGACACATCCAGACATAAACACCCAAAATAAGCGAGAAACAACCCACACAAATAAAATACACCACACAGGAAGAAGATTAAATAGGACATACATACCAGCAATACACCACATAATAAGTTCCGGTCGCCGCATGACGGTTAGGAGTTGAGCCGTTAAAGCCTATGGCGTGTTTATGCTTGTGGCTACGGTTTGCAATCGCATTTCCCTCATGTTGGACTGGGGGTACTGCGACCGAGTGAGTGCGTGGGCGACACCGTGAGCTGTGAAATTCGAGTGGAATGCTTTTACATCTGTCCTGTACAGTGAACTGTATGTTCCGAACAATGGCAACAGGCGGTTGCTGAATTGACCGTTTTGCCCTTTCGGTTCACGAGTGCATTTTTCGGGAGACTCCTGGAAGTCGGCGCTGAAGTTGCGGAGTTCGTGCTTTGTGCGTCACTTTCGGTGGGTCGCCCTGCGGTAAAAGACCGAGCCATGTGAAAAAACCCGGGTCAATGAGGTCTTTCTGGTGACTGCCGAGTCCATCGACGACGAACTGTGGTATTCGTGGATGAATTTTGTGTTGACATTCTGACTGCGGCACTATGCACAGTGTACTTGTGCGGGCTGTTGGGTTGCCGAGACTCCTGTCTATTCCACTTTTCACATTGGACAGTGGGGAGCATTTTGTGTGATATTCGCTGGCACGGGAATGGACCATGATGGGGACGACCCGTTGCCGTGAAGTTGGAACCTCGACTAACTAACTAACTAACTAACTAACTAACTAACTAACTAACTAACTAACTAACTAACTAACTAACTAACTAACTAACTAACTAACTAACTAACTAACTAACTAACTAACTAACTAACTAACTAACTAACTAACTAACTAACTAACTAACTAACTTGCGCCTTCCCTCAACCAACTTACACCGTCTCTCAGTCAACATGCTTCAGGTCATCCTATCTTTCGCTATCTCCTACATCCCCCCCCCCCCCCCCCCCCCATGTCCTATCTATTTCATTAATCTATGGTTCTAATTTTCTCATTGTGTTATTATGTCTCCCTCTGTTTTGTTTTCCCTGTGGGTTCCAAATAAAGGACGTTCTGTTATACCATTCTTTGATATTCTCAGTATATGTACTATCCGGTGCCAACATCTTGTCTTCCCTTCTTGATTCATTGTTATTTGTTCAGTTCTCTCTATGAATACAACAGTTGTGATTTCGTCAAGCTTTCGTCATATTTTAGGCCATTTATTCTGTGCAGAATCTGCCATCAATCAACATCACAGTAAACGGGGAGATACTAGTACAAGTAAACAGTTTCTCCTATCTTGGACATATAACAACAAATGATGACGAATGATGAAGAATCGCCAAAATTGTTTTCAACATCATGAAATTAGTATTAACACCAAGAGAGAATAAAGTTTTACAATTTATAATTGTCAAATGTCATGTATATTCAACACTACTAAATGGCGTGGGAGTCTGGACAATGAACAAGTCAGTAGAAAGTCGAATAGAGAGAGAGGTCTAGGATATGTGCATATACGAAGAATATATCGTATTTCATGGAAACAAGCACAATCAACACAGAGGCATTAGAAGGCATATTTTTAGCAATTTGGTAACAATTGTTATGGTGAAGAGAGATCTGTGAATGGTCCATTCAAATACATTGGCAATAATGGAAAGATTTCATGTTGTTATTTACTTGAGAATGTTGGTTGTTCACATAATAATGCTAGTTATTCACTTGAGAATGTTGGTTGTTCACGTGACAATGTTTGCTGTTCACTTAATAAAATGCTAGTTGTTTAATTGACAATGTTGGCTGTTCACTTGACAATGTTGGTCGTTCACTTGAGAATGTTGGTTGTTCACTTGAGAATGCTGGTTTTTCACTTGAGAATGCTGGTTGTGGTGTAAAGATGTCATCTTTAGTTAATAGTTACATAGTCATTGAATCAGGCAGATATCCCACTGTATATGAAGCACATAATGTGAAGCACTGTGCATATGGAGCACAGTAAATGTGAAGCATGCCGGCTCCCTGGTCTAGAGGTTACACGACTTTCTCCGTAAACTCGTATACTCTCGTAAGTAACGTGATGTTGCGTGAGAATTGGTAGCGGTTATCTTCGCGTCGGTAACTTACGGGGTATGTGAGCCGGTCGCTCAGAAAGCAATGGCAAACTACTGAGCGTAATCTTGCCAAGAAATCAACAATCAGCTGAAAGATGCTGATGTTGACAGCGATGTACTGTAAAGGATATGCGAACAAATTTAAAATGTGAAGCCCAGTGTATACGAATCACAATATATGTGAAGCACCGTATATATGAAGCTCAGTATATACAAGGCAGTGATTGTAGTGGGTGCGGCAACTGGAAGTGTGGTGTAGAAGCAAGGCATCTGCCTCTAGATTGAGAAGTCTAGGTGTGAATCACAGTGTGGATTTGTATACAATTAATTACCTTAAAGAATTATAACGAATCCAATTTGTTGATTGCCCGCACCATGGATAGATGATCAAAGATTTTGTCAGTGTAGGCCCTGATTCTGCGGCGTCTGCAGCCCGACAAAAGGTGGTAAATGCTGGGTGGGTTGGGCCAGTGGCGCGGAAGATTACGAGCAGTTGAATGTATCACGAAGTAGATTGACGTAAAGGAGCAGAAATGCATGAAATACGAGACGTGTAATGATAATGATGCTGTAGAAGCTATTAACAATGATATGGGAGATCTTTGCAGACCGTTTAAATAACATGAGAAATACATCATAGGAATAATTGACACTTAGAGAAGACAAGCGAAAGAAATAGAAATCGGAAGATACTGACAACAGGAAATGTTAAAGTTATCAGCATACTAGTGGTATTCGAACTTCTAAATGCCATTCTCTTGCTGATGGAACAAGTGTAATTCGAAGCACGACCATTGATTTCTGAGAATGCCAGTCAATACTTATGGTGTTTTTTTTTCTCAGTATAAACTTTAGGCTGGTCTCCGTGGCTAAGGTCTTGCAGACGCGATTCGTGAGGCCGCTTACCTGCGTTCGAAACACAGCTGCGAACGATTTGGCAGCAGACCGTGTCGCGCTGGTTTAAACGTTATGGTATGGGAGCCGGTCGATCAGAAAGCAATGGTAAACTACTGAACGTAAACTTGCCAAGACATCAACTGGTGTTGACAGCGATGCCCTGTAAATAGGTTATGGTACAACAAAACAAACAAACCTTAGCAGTAACCAGGACAACACGGAATGTTCATACGTGTGGACAGTGCTGAACTGGCCATGGTGCAAGCTTGCCTGATGGGAAGTGGGAGAGGGGGGCGCTTGTAGGGCCCTGCTGAAGTGGGCCCCTTAAATGATTAAGTCACATAGGGTGATTAATCGTTTAAAGCGACTTCCGGTATCTGTCATAGGCATGTACAGTAGGTTTCCCTATGCAACCCCCTTTAATTTGATATATAGTACAACAATGTCTATTAATCATAACTGTGACACACCCCTACTTCTCATTTTCCGCCATTTGTTTTTGTTTGGTCCAAACCTACTAATTGTTTTGCATTGAATCTATTAAACATTAGACCAGGGGTCACCATATTATGACCCGTGGGGCCGGATCCGGCCCGCGACGTCAGTTCATCAGGCCCGCCGACTGTTCTCGAATTTGTTGGAATGCGAGACGTTGTGATACAATTTACATTTAAATATTATATTTAGAATACTAGGAGATCTTCACACGTGCAGAGACCTTCTGGCTGCTATGTGCCTTAAATTTGCCATTTAAAATTGTAAATTATTGCATCTATATTTTCTTGTGTATTGCAATGTTTGCTTATTTCACGCCATCCCACGCGATCCCAAGTCATTCTCTAGGTCTTGGTAGCTCCGCTACTCTCTGTCGTTACCATGGTTTCCATGGCAACACACACCTTTCCCGCACCCAGATGCGCCTGGCTGTCAACACAGGTCTGACGCTCCAGACATATTTACTTCTTTTTGCCTGTCATCCATTCTATAGGTATGTAACAAGGAATGCTTTGTTTGACAGTGATAGGTAAATGAACTACAAGTGTGAATAGGGGCAATAAAGTAGTAAAATAGCAATAAAATGCCATAGAAGCCTCGTGTTATTACGAAAATATTATTCCCAGATCAGAAAAATTCCCCAGTCAAGGTGTCAATCGAGTTGGTCTCTAGGCCAGTGTTTTTCAACCTTTCTACTGGAGCAGATCCTTACGCAAATGTTTACGTTACTCAAGAAAATCTGTGCGATGATCCAAGTGTCTGTCATACTTTATGTAATAAACTAGAAGGGCAGAAATATTGCATTTAGGCGATTTAGGCCTGTGTTGGTGGAACCCCCGGCTGCCACTCGCGGAACCCCGGTTGAAAAACTCTGCTCTATGCTGTTTATTTAGGCCCTATTTATATATTTTGCAAACCTTATTGTGTGATATATTCTATTACCAAATGAACCTATAAACGTTGTATGTACCATTGGTGAGCCGTAGCTTCACCAGTGATCCACAGTACTCCGTTTTTCTTGTGTTTAATAGGATTTTAATTATGTTTCTAATTCAATGTCTTTTTCGTTTTCAAATCCCGGTTACTTCACCCTTCATTATGGCTATTAAGACAAGAAAAGTGGACGCTGAGTGTCACGATTTCAGTGAAGAATGGGGAGTAAAGTACTTATTTGTGGAAACAAAGGACAAGAAAACCAGCTGCGTAATATGCAGCGAAAGTGTTGCCGTTTTTAAAGAGTAAAATCTTCGGCGTCACTATCTATCAACATATGCAAAGTTTTCTGGAAAGTTCCTAACTGAGAAACATGAGTCCTTTAAACGTGGTTTAGAAACAAAGAAATTTCTTTACGAAAACGTTTGCTGAAAATGAATCTGTCACTCGTAAAAGTTACAAAATAATGCAAGAGATGGCAGAACTAGGAAAACCGTTTACTGATGGCAACTTCATCATAGAGTTATGATAGAGCCAGTAAATAGCTTGTGTCCTGAGACAGCCGATTTGTTTGAAACTATCAGCCTTTCGGCAAGTTCATTTGTGCGGAGAACAAAAGAACTTGGAGAGAACATAGTGCTACAGATACGCGAGAAAGCTAGGAACTTGTTGTGGCATTCTCTGGTGCTTGATGAGTCTACTGATCTCTCGAGTACGTCATAACTTCTCGTTTCCATTCGTGATGTCAATTTGGACTTTCAGATAACAGAAGAGTTGGTATCTGTTTGCAGTATGCATGGAACAACAACTGGAAAAGACATTTTCCTGAAAGTGCAAATTTTTTTGCAAGACTATAACCTTCAGTTGAATCGGCTTCAAATGTGTTACAGCTGATGGAGGAAAAGACATAGCTAGAGTGAGGAAGGGTCTGGCGGGATAGATCATGACTCAGTTGGAAGATTTGGAAATTCCGGCGCTCTGTTCATACACTGCATCATACGTCAGCAAGCACTCTGTGCGAGAGACTTAGATATTTCTTGTGTACAGATGCCAGTCGTTTCTTCTGTCATTTTTGGTTGACATCACATCCAACATGAATGAACCGATCTTGAAACTTCAGAGAAAGGATAACCTCGTCTGTGATCTCTACAGAATCATAAAGGATTTCGGAGAAAGCTGTCATTATTTGAAGCACAACTAGAAGGAGAAAAAGGTTCTCAATTTCTTTGTTTAATGGTGGTGTGCTCTCGATGTTCAGAAACAAATTATTCGTGACCTGAAGAAGCACTTTTGGAGAGATTTTCAGATCTTGACAGAATTGAGAGTGACACTGTTTTGTTCCAGAATCCGTTTGATTGTAACCTTGATGATGTGCCAGTTGAACTACATTTGGAACTCATTGATTTGCAAGCACATGACATGTTGAAAGAAAAGCACAGAGAAGGAAAACTTGTTGAATTTCACCGCTGCTTACCTGATGTTGAGTATCTGAAACTGAAGAAATTTGCCGATGGTATGGCAGCAGTGTTTGGAACAACTTATATTTGCGAGCAAACATTTTCAAAAATGAAGTATGTGAAGTCAATACATCGAACGAGTTTGAATTATTACCATTTGAAAGCAATTCTCTTGATTGGATGCAGCAATTCCAAACCACACATTGATGATATCTTGAAAGCCAAATGTCAGTTTAACAAATTTCACTAGCCTTGTTTTTTTGCTGCTTACTTTGTGCGATTCGGATATGGGCATACTAGGTCTGATGAAACTATCTTTTTGCTAACGTCGCCTTCAGTGATAACTTATTTAAAGTAAATAAATATGTTGGTTGTCTTCGTGTGTGTGTGTGTGTGTGTGTGTGTGTGTGTGTGTGTGTGTGTGTGTGTGTGTGTGTGTGTGTGTGTGTGTGTGTGTGTGTGTGCCACTCATCCATTATTAACATGGAATGCTAAACTTAATTTTTCTACTTTTTTCCCAGAGCTTTCGTACTGGCTTGCAAGTATTGTACAGAATGATTATGCGGCCCGCGCTCGTAATTTTGTCTGCTATCCGGCCCACTGTGAAAAAAGTTCGGTGACCCCTGCATTAGACAATACATTTAAACTCTTAATGTATTTTTTTTTTAACCCCTTCTCGTGTCAACCAGTGTTTTTGTACCCAGTAAGAAACCCGTGAGTAGATGCATAATGAGACGAGAGGCACAGAAACCATCGTGAAGACTGGGAAAATATGAAGCAGAAGAAAACTAGAGGAGATGGCTTGAAGGGGAGTATTGGTAAGAGGTATCGTGGCTTGAGGTACTTCTGTCTCCTCTAACTAGAGCCGATCTAGAAGGATTTAAGGCTTGGATAGCATGAGTTGTTACCTAACCAGAGGGTAAAGTACCTCACAGGTTCGGAAGTCCAGCTTTGTTTTGAATAAGGGCAAAATCTTAGAAGGACCCGTGTGGATGTTAAAATTATCTGAGCTACTGGAAATACCAATTTAATAATAAAGTAAAAAGGGAAATAATCACTTATATCTTATAAGAGAAATAATAAGGCTTCTAAATATTGCTTAACTAGCTGCCCGGCCCGGCTTCGCCCAGGCTCTGGCGGGGATGTATCTATCAATCTATGTATCTATCTATGTATCTATCTATGTATCTATCTATGTATCTATATATCTATGTATCTATCTATGTATCTATCTATCCATCCATCTATCTATCTATCTATCCATCCATCTATCTATCTATCTATCTATCTATCTATCTATCTATCTATCTATCTATCTATCTATCTATCTATCTATCTATCTATCTATCTATCTATCTATCTATCTATCCATCCGTCCGTCCGTCCGTCCGTCCGTCCGTCCGTCCGTCCGTCCGTCCGTCTGTCCGTCTGTCTGTCTGTCTGTCTGTCTGTCTGTCTGTCTGTCTGTCTGTCTGTCTGTCTGTCTGTCTGTCTGTCTGTCTGTCTGTCTGTCTGTCTGTCTGTCTGTCTGTCTGTCTGTCTGTCTGTCTGTCTGTCGTGTCTGTCTGTCGTGTCTGTCTGTCTGTCTGTCTGTCTGTTCGGCCCGAACATAACAACAAAATATAGATAGAATAGAAGAATAGATAGAAAATATGATTGGAAGAGATCTATCTAAAGTAAACTTTGCTCCCGTTCCCGACTATCTGTGTGTCAGTCTGTCTATCTGTCTGTCTATCTGTCTGTCTGACCTGGCCCGGCTGCACCCAGTCCCTGGTGAGGAGCATCTCATTTAATTCATCGTCAATCAACTCATTTAATCTATAGCCAGGGGACTTAACTTAAGATATAACAATGCTACTAAAAGTTATATCCCTTTTTTAAATATATTTTTATATTTTCTTATGTTCAGTCATGTAATTACAAAATTAAATTTTAGGAATGTAATAGCTGATAGCTGATAGATAAAACTATGACAGTTGGTTGCACAGGAATGAAAGGAAGACGTGTAGAAAATTTCATCTCAATCGGATGGACCGTTCGCGAACGCATAAAGGACGGATCCACATACCTCCATACATACATATATACAACGATTTTTATAGATATACATTAACAAAGAATATTTATAACTTTTTAATCTGATAACATACAATCGCTAGTGACATATTAGGAGGCAAGTGCAATGTTTTCATGCACTGAGAAAGGGGAAAAGGTTTTCTAAGAAAATTACTTTCGAGTAAATTTACTTCATTGATAATGAGATACTGTATCTTGGTATCTGGAAATAAAAAATATATTAAGATACTTAACGTTTAATAGTCATCTATGTCTGCTTGCACGTATTTTTGCGCTGGCGAAAGACCGTGTAAGTCTCGGCATTTTGGCGCAAAACAAAAAGTGTCATGTTCATTTACAACTCACTAGAGCAGGGGTGTCAAACTCAATCACTCAGCGGGCCAAAACTCAAATCATACGTAAGTTTGCGAGCTGAACAGGATAAACATTCAATAAGCCGAAAATTAAACCCTTTTTATGTTGTCCATTTTATCATTAATACAAATTAAAACAGAAAAAAGCGCTGCGCAGTGTCAATCGTGTCATTACTTCCATCGACAGCAAGGGAGATTGCAACATAGTCTTCGCCTTTTTCGATCAGCTGTGTTTTCACATTAGTGACCATCTCACAAACCCGATCAATAAGCATTTTACTGCTAATGTCTACCTTTGCAAACATCTGCTTTCTGTCTGAACACAAGACGTCACACACTTTTAACATGCAGTGCTTCAGAAACTCTCCTTCTTTAAACAGTCTGCCTGATTTTGCGATCTCCACCGTCACAATAAAACTTGCTTTCACAGCAGCTTCATTTTGTGATTTTGCTTTTGTGAAAAGCATCTGCTATGATGTTAGATGCCTCTTAAATTCTTCTTTCTTCTGTATCCTCTGCTCTGCGTTCAGGCGGTTTAACTTGTCTTGATGTTTAGTCTCGTAGTGCCGTCTCAGATTATAATCTTTGATCACAGCCACATTATCTCCACAAATTAGACACAGGTTTACCGCCAATATCAGTAAGCATATATTCAGCCTCTCAGCTGCTTTAAAAGGCTCTTTTTTTCAGAATCAACTGTTCTCTTGGTCATTTAGAAAAAAAAGATCGTGCATCTACTGACAGACGTTTGATTGATATTAGGTTAGCCGTAGCGGGGAAATGTGATATAATATCCAGGCACTACACTACTTTCATTTCTTTTGTTCCAATTCAAAACTATCAAGTGAACGTTGCTAGGTCACTATAAAGACGAGCATCCACTCACCACACAACATTTATTTTCGCTTACTCTGATTAAAGCGAGAATGCTCCCAGCAATGCAAGGAATTTGATTTGCACTTTATATCGTGGCCATTAAAAATAATTTTGTCTAAAATTATCTCTCGGGCCGAATATATTTGTACGTCGGTTGAGACCTCTCGGGCTTGATATGATTGAACGCCGGGCCTGATGTGGCCCGCGGGCCTTGAGTTTGACACATGTGCACTAGAGCGTCACCATAGAATTTGATATGGGCCAACAAACATGTGATTCTTCGCCTCTGTGTCTATGTGACCAGATAGGGAAGCCATATTTTAATGGAAATGATAATTTATAGGTTATTGCCGAAGTTCACGGCAATCAATGTACTGCTATCTCCAGAAAGCACGAGCTAGAGCAAGATAAAATGTGTGTGTGCGAGCGCGAGCGAGCGAGCGAGAGAGAGAGAGAGAGAGAGAGAGAGAGAGAGAGAGAGAGAGAGAGAGAGAGAGAGAGAGAGAGAGAGAGATTGACAGGTGTAACAAGCATTCCGCTTGTGGAGGTGGAAATAAAGCATATGTAAGGAATGTGTATTTACATCCACTTTGCCTTAAAAATATTATTTTTATCAATTATTATATCAATTTATCATAAATGTATATGTATGTATTTGTTTTATTCACACATGTGATACTTAAAACTAACAAACGGCAACTCTCTGTGATATACACAAACAAAAGAAACACAGTACACCTTGTAAATATACATTGCTTTGTATGAAATAAACGTTTGAAAAAAAAAATACTATTGCTTCTCGAACTTTTAGCTAAGATCAAAGTGTAGTACTCAATACTGCACTTGATCTGGTCAGGGGTCGAGAGTTCAATCAAACCTCACAACACCTCACAGAAGCTGTGGGCCTGGTGGGTCAATGCGGGCCCACAATAGAACCATGTGGACGCGGGGGCCACAGAGTATCGCTCTATCCTTTCGGGGAACCGCTAGCCCTTAAAAACAAAAAAAAACAAAAAAACAAAAAAAATATATTACTAAAGATTTCCGTAGAGAAGAGCAATAAAATAAGTCTAAAGACTATTTTTCAAACCCTACTCTGTAGGTTATTCCTTCCATCATCCATCATGTGCCATGCCGATAAGCGTGGGCGGTCATGTTTTGCCATCTCATTCGACCACCAGAGTTGTGGATTAGCTCCGTGTTCCTGTCTTGATCATGCCACGTAGCCAAGCCATCCAGATATTGACTTCTCGGTCTTCCCCTTGGTCTGTTCCCTTCGATCTTGCCAGATGTCACCAAGTTCTACAAGTCATTTCTTCTCATAACATGCCCAAAAATTTTCACTGTCTACGTCTAATTTCTCTAATCAGTTTACGATCTTCATTTGTTTCTTGAAGAACTCGTTCATTGGTTTTTCTGTCTGTCCATCGTATTCTCTGCATTTTCCTACGAAACCACATTTCCACAGCCATCAGATGTTTTTCAGCTTGACTGCTCTTTGTCCACACTTCACATCCATACAATGAACAGGCTCTATGTATCCTCTCAACACTTTTTCTCGTTTCAATTGAACTTTTTATTGGTCAGTATGTTTTTCATCTTGAAAAAGGCTACATTCGCAATGGCAATTCTTGTTCTAATCTCTTCAAGGCATCTCCCATCAGATGTTATGATTGTTCCGAGATAACTGTACCGATTAAATTGCTTAAGAATATGCCCATTTATCGTATATCACATTGTGGTGTTTTCTTCTTCCCAGTGACGACCATAATCTGTATCAAAAATTACGATTGGGCTTTAGAGTGCTTTGAAATGCAGATGACTGGGATTCATATCCCGACGTCTGGAAAAAAATAACATTGGCTAAGATCAAAGTGTAGTAGCGCTTCATCTACCAGGGGACGGGATGATCACCTGTCACACAGATACTGGGGAACTCACGAGGAAACCACGAGCCCTTCAAATATTTAAAAAAAAAAAAAACGTTTATGGGATTTATGTAGACAAATACAAAATTAGAGGAAAGGCCATTTATATTGTTTGTAAATGGTATTCACTTTGAACAAATAGTTCTCCTCTCTCTCTCTCTCTCTCTCTCTCTCTCTCTCTCTCTCTCTCTCTCTCTCTCGCTCTCTCTCTCTCTCTCTCTCTCTCTCTCTCTCTCTCTTTCTCTCTACAAAATGTATATGTACAATGTTCTCCTTTTTCTTTACAATTTTGCGAGAATGCTCACAACAATCGTCACTGTATGTGTGTGTAAAGTGTGGGAGTTAGTTAATAATAGTAGGTTGGGGGATGTGTGTGTCGGTGGATTCGTGATGTGTGTAGGTGGGCTCAGGATGTGTGAGTGGACGGGGTGGGATTTGTGGGTGGGTGCGGGATTTGTGTGTGGGTACGTGCGGTATGTATGGGTTGGCAGGGAGATGTATGTGTGGGTGGGGATTGTGTTTGGCTAGGCGGTTGTGGGTGAGTGGGTTGTGGAGGATATCTGGGTGGATGATTGTTAGTGGGTTATGGAATGGGTAGGGGATATATGTGTGGGTGGGGAGATGTGGGGGTTATATGGTGGGTGAGAGATGTGTGCAGGTGGGGGTAGTTGTGGGTGTGGGGATGAGTGTGTGCGTGAGGGTTGTGTATGGGTGCTGGATGTTTTGGTGGGTGGGTGGGGAGTGTGTGTGGGTGGGTGGGTAAGGGATGTGTGGGTGAATGTGTGTGGGGTTGTGGGGGAATTGTGTGGGTTGGGGGAACGGTGCGTGATGGGTTGTGGGTGATGGATTTGGGGATATGTGTATGTGGGTGGGAAATATGACTGGGTGGGTGGGGGTGTATGTGGCTGGATGGCGGATGTCTTGTGGGTAGTGAGGGTGGTTGTAGGTGGGGAATATGTCGGTGGGTAGGAGATATGTGGGGAGATGTGGGTGAGGGATGGGTCTTTGAGATGTGTGTGGGTGTGGTGTTGTGTGGGAGGGGAGATGGGTGTGGATAAAGGATGTGTGTGGGTGGGTGGGGGTGTGGTTGGGTGTTGGTGTGCTGATGGATGAAGGGTGTGTGTGTGAGTGGGGGATGTGTGTTTAGATGGGTGGTTGGGGTGTGTGAATGTGGGTGGGAAGATGGGAAATGTGTGTGTTGATGAGTGGGTGAGGGATGTGTGGGTGTTAGTGGTTTAGGGATAAGTACACGTGTGAAGGGATGTGTGAGGGGATGAGTTTATGGGTGGGGGAATGTGTGTGTGGGTTCGTTGTGTGCGCGGGGATAGCAGGTGTGTGTTTGTGAATGGGGGATGTGTTTGTGGGTGGGTATGTGTGTGACAGATGTGTGTGGGTAGGGAGATGTGTGTGTGAGTGGTGATCTGTGTGTATATGGTTAGGGGTATGTGGTTAGGGGTTTGTGGCTGGGGGATGGGCGGGTGGAGGATGTGTCTGTTGGGTAGAGGATGTGTGGGTGGGTGATAGTATATGGGTAAGGGTGTGTGGTTAAGGGATGTGTGGTTAAATGATGTTTGGTTGGGGGATGGGTGGGTGGAGGATATTGGGTGGGTAGAGGATATGTGGGTGGGTGATTGTGTGTGGGTCAAGAGATGGTGGGGGATGTTAGTATGGGTGGGCTCGGGATCTGTGAATGAGCTGAGGGAGATGGGATTTTATGTGGGTGGGTGCGGAATTTGTGTGTGGGTAGGTGAGGGATATGTGAGTTGGTGGGGAGATGTGTGTGTGTGTGTGGGTGGGGGGTGATGTGTGGTTGAGGGATGTGTGTTTGGCTGGGTGGTTGGAGGTGTGTGAGTGGAGGAGGATATGTGGGTGGGTAATGGCACGGGTGGAGGATACGTGAGTGGTTGGGGAGATGTGTGTAGGTGGGTCGATGTGTGTGGGGGGATGTGTAGGTTGGAGAATTTATGTGTGCTTGGGGTGTGGGTGGATGGGATTTGTGGTGGGTGGGTGGTGTATTTGGGTGGGGCGATGTGTAGGTGTGAGGATGTGGTGGATGGGTGGAAGCATGTATGTGTATCTGGGCTGTGTGTGTGGTTGGGTGGGGGAGTTGGCGTGAATGGGGGATGTGTGGGTGGGTGGTGGATGTGTCTCATAACATGGTAATATGCATTGTCTATGTTTACAAAATTCATTTGACAATGTTTTTTCCTATGAACTATTGATGAACAAAAGATGAGTGATTGGAAGGGCAGAATGTAAGACGGGCCTGCGTGCCCAATTTGTTACCCTCTGAAAATAAAGTCCGTTCGTTCTTTCGTTTGTTCTCTCTCTCTCTCTCTCTCTCTCTCTCTCTCTCTCTCTCTCTGTCAAATGGTGCATTGCTTTCTAACAACCAGCCCCCTCCACCCCTATTTCTTTAACATACGTATCTCCTATAGTAATAAATCATACAATTCAACTGCGAATAGAGAAAAATTATATTCGCAGTAGAATTGCGGGAAGTAACAAACATGTCACAGCGTCTGCTCACTAGTCAATTTTAGTTTGAACCATTAAGAAGTCTAAGAAGCTGGTTAATTTAAATGGAATGTTCACTGTTGCGAGTTTAATTCTGCCGAATTCTCCGTAATTTTTAATGAATCACCCTTCTTTTTATTTCTGTCATCTTCTGACATCCCGTTTTATTTTTACATTACGTTAGTCCTGTTTAAATATCAAGAATAATTTTCCAGAACTGGTATCCCCAATACAAATAACGATCCCTACAAATAATTGTGTCCCCAGGCGAGTTCAAGAATTGTCAACTTTCGTTTCTGTACACTTACTGTTACCAGGCATCCATGTTTGTTTACGTTACCAACCTACTTTGTATGTCCTGATAATTCTGGTCCAAGCTGACAGTGACAGTAATATGCTTCGATCATCACACTTTATTCACATGCTTCGAATGTCTCAGTTCTATATTTTTGTTCCTAATGTTTAATATTTTTACGTATTTGCTGAAAATTGTTTTTTTATTTCACCGACGAGGAATCGAACCTCGAGATCCCGCGTGACAGGCGGAGACACTTGTCACTACGCTACTGAGGAAAGGTTAACATATCAACAAACATTTATAATAATAAATATAGCTACACGCATAGGAATAATTACGTGACCTACTTCTACTGAGAATATAATTTTTTTTCCATTCGCAATTCTATTGCGAATAGTCACCTCGATTAAGAAATGAATGGTCCGAAATTCTTGGGGAAGAGGGTGGTCATCTGATGATCGGAAGGCCCCTGCCGTGTTTGCTCCGCGTAAGAGCTACGACTATGATCAAACATTCTGCTGAATTAACCATATAGCTAAAAGAAAAACACATAGATGAGCAATGAGATGGGGACATAAATATCTAATATTCTTGTAAGGGAGGCAACTAGCGTTTAAAAAAATCAATTGCTTAGCTATAATATTATTAATTATTTAACATAAATATCTCTCTGCTGTGTTTGATAAATAAATCTAACAATTCGGAAGTCGGAAATTGTAACATAGCAAAGAATTCTTTTACACGACTTAGGAAATGTGTCTTTAATCTTTACTTACTTAAATTTTATAAACAACTTTGATGTTTCACATTTATTGATTAAGGGTCAATTGTGTACGTTCAATGTTCACGTCATAATAGATTATTTCTTATTTCCCCTCTGTGGGGGAAAGCATTTTTTTACTGGCCTCTTAAGGCCACATACAATTTAAAAGAAATTAACCACACACCTCCCTAACTTTGATAACATTTAGAAAGAAATGGGAAGACAGAATATTCACATGTTAGATATATCTGAGACCAGAGGGCTTTCACGTCCGAGGAATATAGCAATAATCCATTCTGGTGGAGAGAAAAACAGTCAGAGGTAGCAATTATAATGGTTATAGAAATATTAGAAGAACAATGTGGGTTTGTAAAAGGCAAGGGTTCAATAAATGCTGTATATATGCTGAGAACATTAATTGAACGTTCTGTAAAAGGAAACAAACACCCACATCTATGCTGTATTGACCACCCAAAGGCTTTCTATAAAGTAAGACATGCCAATATGATAAAGATGCTTGCAGATCTATAAATTGATGGGGAAAGACTTAACAAAGTACGCAGAACCCAGTCCCAAAAGAATATGCGCCAACTGCAAGGGCAATCACGGTGCAAGATACAAGGGGTGTCCTACATACAAAAGGAAACTGGCTGCCTGGAGGGAAGCAGTGCTAACCAAGACACCACTCGGGATAGTAAAATTGAAGCAGAACCTCCACAAAAGCGGCCCTGAAACGCTACCCAAGAGGCGAATAATGCAAACAAACACGACTAACCAGAGAGCACAAGTAGCAGACACACCACCGGAAAAAAAGACAACATGCACAAAAAGAAGCCGGACCAGACACAAGACCAGAAGATGACAACCAAAGACAGGTTCACAGAAGAGTGCAGGAAACAGAAGTAAAACTAGCAGAGGCCACCAAACAGATGGAAGACACCACAGCAAAGATGGAAAAAACCGCCCAAAGCATTGAAGAACAATTGGAAAAAATCAAAAAGATGGTAAATGACCAGGAAAGCAAACTAAAAAAAATGGAAACAGAACACAATGAAATGTGGGATTTGCTCACCTCCGGCGCAAGAGGGAAAAAACCGATGTGGATGAACAGCCAGCTGAACGAAATTCACAACGAAATAGAATCAGTCCGAAATTAAGTCAGGTCAAGGTTCAATACTGTGATAGCTCACCAACGTGGAATACTCCAGGAGAAAGCAGTGCCACAGTGGCTGAGACAACAATTATATCCAGTAGAGGAAGAAACTAGCTACCATGACAACGAAACCAGCACAGACTGAAAGATAAAGAAAGAAGGACAACCAGAGACAGGGTCAGACAGCAATAACAGTAGAACCAAAAATGGATAATAGAAACGTGAAAATAATACATTAAATCCCACCTCCCAGACATCATGAAACAACTGGGGAGCCAGAACTGTATTTATGCCCTGCAGGAAACCCACCTGAAACCCAAAAAAAAAAAAAACCCACCTGAAACCAAATCAACAGTATAGGTGCCGTGGGTTCACGGTAATCAGACAGGACAGGACAGAAGCTAAAGGGGGCGGGGTTGCCCTGTTAGTGCACGAACAGTTCCAGATCGTGACACAAGAAACATTCCGCACCAAGAACTTGTTGTGTGTCAGTGCAACTATCACAGGGAACCCTAAAAACCTAACTATAATTAATGTATACTGTCCCAGTGGGGTAATTGAGGATGAAGACACCCAAGCCCTCACAACTAGACTTACGTCGGAAGCCCTAATAGTGGGAGACTTCAACTGTCACCACAACACATGGGGAGCTATACAGAACGACAGGGCCGGTACTAAACTCATGGAGTTTATCGAAGACAATCTGCTGGCAGTGCTCAACGATGGAACGATAACCAGGATAGATCCCAGGCCAAACTGCCAAGACACAGCCATCGACCTGACAATAGCCACCATAGGTCTAGCAAGCAGCCAGTGGGAAGTGACAGAGGACACGAACAAAGACCACCTACCCATAATAATCAACACCAGAACAAAGCCCCAGCTAAGCGCCAACAACAACAGGCCAACCTTTCACTTCAAGAAAGCAAAATGGGAGCAGTTCAGAGTACAGATTACCAACACAGACCTGGAACAGCAGGAACGGGAAGACATTGACAAATATACAGAGAGACTGACCAGAACCATACTGAGGATAGCCACCAAACATATCCCTAACAAAAATATGCCAGAGTACCTAAGATCGTGTAAGAAAGAGCCCCAGACACCCCTAAAACGACGGCACAACCCAGTGGACTGGTGGAACGACAAGTGCACGGCGGCACAACAAAATAGGAAAAGAGCGCTGCAGAAATACCAAAAGGCAAGGACAGAAGAGAATTTTGAAGAATTCAAGAAATTCAGAAACGAAGCAAACAGAGCAGTAAAACATGCAAAAGAGAAGGAGTGGAAAAGATTCTGTCAAACACTCATTCCAGACACACCAACCAGAAAGGTGTGGAAACAAATAAAAGCTATTCAAGGAAATAAAAAGACCAGCAAAATCCCAACCATCAAAAGCACGAAACTAGCAGTAACAGACCAGGACAAAGCCAAAATGTTCGGAGATTACTTCCACGAAGTCTGCTCTAACAAAAGACTAGGAAGCAATGAAAGACAAAGAAGGGAGGAAATGACACAAGAGCTAAAAGACACAGCAGACGAAAACATCGAAGAACACTTTATGGATGCAGACATCACAACAGATGAGGTGATGACAGCGCTAAACGAAAAATCCGACACCGCTGCTGGGGCGGACATACTAAATTATACCATCCTCAAAAAGCTCCCGAATAACACCATAAACAGAATTACTAAGCTGTTTAATGTAATATGGCAGACGGGAAAGATCCCCAGGTAGTGGAAAACAGCCACGGTGATCCCAGTCAAGAAACTAGGGAAAGAGCCAACAAGGGTAGAATCATACCGCCCCATCTCACTCACATCGCTCCTGGGCAAAGTTATGGAGACAGTGATAAATAAAAGAATAACATTCCACCTGGAGAAGAATGAACTGTACAGCCATACACAATCCGGGTTTAGAGCCAACAGGTGCACGGTGGATCAGATCATCAAATTGGAAAACCACGTAAAGAAAGGATTCAAGAGAGGTGAAAAGACGTTGGCTGTATTCCTGGACCTAGCCCAGGCGTACGATCAATGCTGGAGTGAAGCCGCACTAATCAAACTGAAGAAAGTAGACATAACTGGTAGAACCTACAAATACATAGAAAACTTCCTCAAAGATAGAAGCTTCTCAGTGAGGATAGGGAATGAGGTATCCGACACATATGTGCAGGATAACGGCATTCCCCAGGGCTCGGTCATCTCACCAACAATCTTTTCAATACTGGTGAACGACCTGACAGATGAGATTCAAGACCAGAAAACAGGACTATCTCAATTCGCGGACGACTGCGCCATATGGAGGAGCGGCAAGGCGGCACAGACTACAAGAGGACCCCTCCAAAAGCAAATAAACAAGCTAACAGCATGGATGGACAAATGGGGTTTCAAAATCAATACCAATAAAACGGTCAGCATGGTATTTAGCAGCAAGAAGAAGATAAATCATAACAAGGACTGGAAAATAGAGATAAAAGGGGAAACCATTAAGAAAACAAAGAGCACAGTCTTCCTAGGAATGACCCTGGACGAGCAGATGAACTGGTCAAAACATATAAGCCAGACGTTAGAAAAATGCAAGAAAGCAAGCAACCTACTGCGGGTGATAAAAGGTAACGGTTGGGGTGCCCACACCCAAACAATGCTGATGTTCTATAAAGCATTTATCAGGGGCAAGCTAGAATACGGCAGCATTGTGTACGACTCAGCATCAGAAGCCAACAAGAGGAAGCTAGACACCATACAGACCCAAGCACTAAACATCATCTTGGGTGCTGGAAAATGTACATCCAGAGAAGCCATGGAGGTAGCACTGGGTGTACTTCCACTGAGTCTGAGGCGTAAACAGCTGACGTATAACTTCAAGCCAACAATCCCACCATGGGAACTAACAGTCCCATTCACTGACTGTAGTCTAGCAAAGTCCATCACCAAGGACACGGAGGACACAGATGCAAGAGACACGGCCGAGGAATACATACAAGAATTCAGTAAGGACAACCTCATAATATACACAGACGGGTCCAAAAACGAACAGGGAGAGGTAGGAGCAGGGGTAGTGGTCCCAGACTGGAAGCTGAAGAGACAGTTCAAGCTAACAGACCAGACAGCAGTATGCACTACCGAACTGGTTGCCATAATGAAAGGTCTAGAGATCGCAGCCGAAAATCCACCACTGAGACTGTGTATATTAACAGACTCCCTGTCATCAGTACAAACGCTCGGGAACTTCAATAAAGGCAACAGACCTGACATAAAAGAGGAGATACTAGCGACAGCCACTAACCTCAGGTACATGAGTTGCCAAGTCACCATCGGATGGATACCAGCACACAGGGGTATCCCGGGAAACGAACAGGCAGACAGAGCGGCGAAACGGGGAATAACCAGCACTAATCAAATCAGCACAGGCCGAGGTAAAGTAGAAGGGAAGAATATAGTCAAAAACTACATTCTCAAGGAATGGAGGCAACAGTGGCGAGACAGCGATAAAGGCCGTCATGCTTTCCAAGTATTGGGTGAACCCAGATTCAAGCCACAAGTCAAGACCAACATGAAAGCACCGGCAAACAGACAGCTGTGGAGAATCAGATTAGGCAATTGGAAAGACACAAGAGAAAACCCAAACTGCAGAGTATGCCGAGAAAACAACACCATCGAACACTACTTACTAGTATGCGACAAGTACAATAGAGAGCGAAGGGACCTGAGAGATCACTTCGTCAAAACTGGGAACCCAATGACAATGACGGAGTGCTTGCACATAAACAGCAACCCGGAAACACAGCGACTGGTCAGACAGTTCCTATGCAGAACAGGGAAGACCGTATAACCTCCCTACACTGTATATATGTATATGTGTGTTTGTTTGTATTTGTGCATGTTTATATATGTTTAAAAAAAAAAATTTCATAAAAATATTTAAACCAAAAAAAAAAAAAAATGGCGGGGTGAAGGGCAGGAAGGTGGGTTGGCTCTTCCGGTAGAGCACCTGAATTAGGAAGACAGGGAGACCTGGTCATCTTGTTGCCACACCACACCCACACGCGAGGAAGAAAACCGCCAAAACTCACAAGCGTAAAGGAGTTTGTAACGCTGACCGGGGGGACAACTTGAGACTTGCAATTAAATGCTCTGCCCTTGCCTACATCAAGTCCTTATGAGGACTGGACATGACCGGGACTAGCCCTGATGAGAATAACACAAGAAACGACAAGCAGTTAGCAGTGCAAACAGAGAAAAGAAGCCAAAAAACGAGAGAATGCGGTCCCAGCAGGCCCAACCAAGGACCGGTCTTTACCAGGACCAGCACAAAACAAATCTATCCGACGAACAGAGCGGAACCAATAAAACAAGTAGGAATTAGGACTAACAATCCACACAACTACGGCTCTCAACAATAACCACAGCTGATGAAGCAGGTTAGACGAGGCCGAATTTGGACTTTTTTTGTGTGGAAAATTGGAATTGAAATTGGAATTTAGACCTGTAAAAAAATACATATATTGGAAGCAACAAGCTACCATAAGGATTGATAAGGAAGTAGGTCAATATCAGCCTATTAAGAGTTGTGTGAGACAGGCATTTGTAATGTTTCCAGATCTTTTTTCCCTGTGCAGTGAAAATAGTTTCAGGAGTGTAGAAGATATGAATGCGGCCATCATTTGGGGACGTAACTTCAATAACATTAGATGTGCGGATGATACAGTATTGATTGCAAACAATGAGCACGATCTGCAACATCTGGTAGATGTGATTG
The DNA here is from genome assembly GCA_963921405.1 of Cepaea hortensis. Taxonomy (NCBI): domain Eukaryota; kingdom Metazoa; phylum Mollusca; class Gastropoda; order Stylommatophora; family Helicidae; genus Cepaea; species Cepaea hortensis. The sequence continues at coordinate 32,019,115 of OY992882.1, read as the reverse complement.
TTGCACACAGTGAACAACTGGGGTTAGAATTACATTGTAAGAAGATACAAATTATCGCCGTCACTAGGAAGAAGGAAGTACCACAATGTGACATACAGGTAAATGGAAATATTCTTAAACAATTCAATCGGTATAATTATCTCGGAATAATCATAGCATCTGATGGGAGATGCCTTGAAGAGATCATAACAACAATCGCCGTGGCAAAGGTAGCCTTTTGCAAGATTAAAACACATACTGACCAATAAAAATATGTCAATTGCAACGAGAAAAAGAGTGTTGAGGTGCTGTATAGAGCCTGTACTTTAGTAGATGTCAATTGGGGGTTTGGGGCCAAAAAGGTCGGGGCACTACAGGAGCGCCAAAAGAAAGCCCCCGGGGACCAAAAGGGTCGGGGCACTACAGGAGCGCCAAAAGAAAGCCCCCTAGGGACCCAACCCCCGGGGGCCCCACCCCCCAGGGCCCCGGGGCGCACACCAAGTGGTGAACCGTCCCGGAGCGCATAAGACGGCCGCCTGTAGGCGACCGTGCGCGAGAGCACGGGTCGTCTGTAGGCGCCCGAGGCCGCCTGTGAGAAAACCGAGCCGCCGATTTAGAGTGTATCGTCTGTAGACATACCAGGATGCGCACCGCGAAGAACAAGTGTAAGTGGCTACGGCTATATTCAACTGCTCTCTGTGAGCGTAGTTGCATGCGGGAGTACTGTAAAGTACATGCAGTTCTGGTGCGGAAAGGGACATGTACCAAACCATGCAGAAGCTGTGGGAGGGGGGTCACAAATTATCTATCAATTTGTAAGGAGTGTGGTTATAACGCAGCCAATCGCCGAACATGGTACCATGAAAAGGTAAAGCCTTTTAACGCCGAGTTTCAGCGATTGGCTATGATCACAGAAATATAAAAGTCAATTAGAGACATGGAACTATCCACTGTACGTACACACTCACTTGTTGGAGACTGACAGATCTGTGTATTTAGCCATGCCTACGCTGATTCAGTTGAAACAGCAAGCCCGCGAGTATGGCATGCCATACAGTGGGAGGAGGAAGGCCGTTCTTGAGGGGGAAATATCCAGAGCGCGTGAGATGGCTCGGGCCACCCTGCTCGAGAAGAACCCCAACCTACAAGGGGCACGACTTGAAGCAGGGATTACCACCGCCCTGAGATTTGTATATGGTACCGCCGCCGACCGAGCCGCGATCGTCGCCGAGCGACGACACCGCGCCCGGCAGCGTGCTCAACGCCACGCCGACCTCGAAGCAGAGTTCCTTGCCCGAGCTGATAGTGTGCGAGAGGAAATGGATGAGGAGTTGGCGGAGCTAATTCGCAATGCACCCGAATTGAAACTCACCCGGGAGATTGAGGGGAGCCTGAGAAAATATGAAGCAAGCGTCCCAGAAGGTAGCGACTATGATGAGCCTGGACAATTTATGTTTTCGATGGAGCCCGATATCAAAGCCCTGGTGGTAAAAGGGTTGGGGGATTATGACAGTGTTAAAATGCAGCTGTATCTCCATCTAAAATACTATCGCACCACCCCAGAAGGCGAACAGATTACGGCAATCGCCACCCATGGAAGCAGGAACTATGAAGTACTGCACGAGGGGGAAATTGATGAGGGGCTGAAGCTCGCCAGAGCCAAGATATTCGCTGACAGTGAATGCTTCACCGAACAGGGCTCGGATTGGCACTATGATGAGTGTGTGCAGCTCGACCTCTACATAGTAAAATACCAACCATTCCGAGGCTCTAGCTACTTCGCGACTCCCAGCTTCATCCTGCCACGTAGTGTTGTGAATGTAAAGAATGAGGACAACCGCTGCTTTGAATGGGCCATACTCTCAGCGCTCTACCCAGTAGCGCATGGAGAGCATCCTGATAGGCTCAACAATTATAGCGACCACCTGGGAGAGCTAAACTTTGAAGGAATCGAGTTCCCAGTGCAGCTGACCAGCATTGCGAAGTTTGAAAACCAGAATCCTACCATAGCCATCAGAGTCTTTGGGTGGAACAAAGGACCAACCATACTCCGGACCAACACACTCCAGCGCAACCAAATCAACCTCTTGCTCCTATGTAAGGATGATAATAGGCACTATGTCTGGGTCAAGGATGTGGGGCGGCTTCTATATGGAAACAGTAAATATGAGGGTAAGAAGTATCCATGTCTCAACTGTCTCCATGTACACTCCTCTCAGGAAACCTTGGACCAACATGTGCCACTCTGCCAAGGCATCAACACAGCCTGCCAGGTGAATGTCATGCCTAAAGAGGGAAAGATGAATTTCAAGTCCCTCCAGAAACAGATGAGGGCGCCATACATCATATACGCAGACTTTGAGACCTTGAACGTTCCAGTACATGGTGCGGCAATGGATCCAAGCCAGAGCAACACGCGCCAACTTGCTGAGCAGCCCCCCTGCGGCTTCGGCTACACCATTGTACGCTGCGACGGGCTCACCACAAACCCTGTCGTATATCGGGGGGGGGGGGGGGAGGATGCTGCCGACGAATTCCTCAAACGCTTGGGACAAGAGCAGGCCACCATCCACCACAAGTTACAGCGGCAGGCTCTGATGGTGCTGGGGCAAAAAGACCGTGAAGACTTTGCCTCCGCCACCACCTGCCACATCTGTAAAGAGCCGCTGGAGGAGGACAAGGTGAGAGACCACTGCCATATTACAGGCAAATACCGGGGCGCTGCCCACAATGTCTGTAATCTGGCATGGCGCATCAATAGAGACAAGCTGAGGATACCTGTAGTCTTTCACAACCTCAGAGGATACGACTCCCACATCATCATGCAAGCGGCCGGCCGTCTGGACTGGGGAAAAAGAACGGTCTACAAGAAGAAGAAAAACGGCCAATGGCAAACCAAACAAGTAGACAACACAACAATCACCTGCATACCAAACACCATAGAGAAGTACGCCTCCTTCACCATCGGTCAGCTGCAATTCATTGACAGCCTACAGTTCATGAATAGCTCTCTAGACACCCTGGTAGGGAACCTCAGCGAGCTGACACACTGCGGTAAATCAATGGCTCTGACACGTAGAGGCAACGATATAATCTCAAGATGTGAGACGTGCAACACTGAGAAGCACACCCCCTGGGCTGTCTTAATGAACAAGTTCAGGACCACGCTATGCCAGAGCCAGTCACATCTCCTTCTCCGTAAGGGTGTATACCCCTACGAATATATGGACAGCTTCGAGCGCTTTGCAGAGGACCGCCTACCACCCAAAGAGGCATTCTACAGCAAGCTCACCCGAGAAGGAATCAGTGACTCTACTATGCCCACGCCCAGAAAGTGTGGCAGGAGCTCGATTGCAAAACACTCGGAGGCTACCATGACCTATACCTGAAAACAGACGTCAGTCTGTTGGCTGATATATTCGAGGCATTCCGAGACACCTGCATGGAGGTATATCAGCTCGACCCAGCCCACTACATCAGTGCACCCGGCCTGGCATGGGACGCACTCCTAAAAAAGACAAAGGTGCAACTCGAGCTCCTAACCGACTTGGATATGCACCTCCTCTTTGAGAAGGGACTCCGAGGGGGTGTGGCCATGGTCTCCAAGCGGTATGCTAAGGCCAACAACCCCAAGACTTCAGACTATGACCCCACAACACCCAATTCGTGGATCATGTACCTAGATGCAAATAACCTGTATGGGTGGGCCATGATGGAATACCTCCCCACCGGAGGGTTCCAATGGGCCAATCCAACTCTCGAGGAGGTACTCAACACCCCCGACAACGCCCCAGAGGGATGGCTTGTTGAGGTTGATTTGAAGTACCCAGCGCACCTACATGAAGCCCACGGTGACTATCCGCTAGCTCCAGAAACCATGACCATCCCAGAGGCCTGGTTGAGCAGCTATCAGCGCGAGCTCAAGAACAAACTGGGGGGTAAGTTCACGGAGCAAACAAAGCTGGTACCTCATCTCCACAACAAGGAGCGATACGTCGTCCACTACCGCAATCTCAAACTCTATCACAGCCTCGGTCTAGAGGTTACCCAGATCCACCGAGCCATCAAGTTCAATCAGTCCCAATGGATGAAGCCCTACATAGAGATGAACACCTCTCTACGAGCCCAAGCCAAATCGGAATTTGAGAAGGACTTCTTCAAGCTGATGAACAATGCCGTCTTTGGGAAGAGTATGGAGAATGTTCGCAAACGCATCAGAGTCAACCTTATCAGAGGCACCGAGACTGACCGACTCCGAAAATTAATCGCCAGCCCCAACTACGAATCGTGTAGAATCTTCAACGGTGGACTGGTGGCGGTGCACAGCATCAAGAACAAGGTCCAGCTGAATAAACCAGTCTATTGTGGGCAGGCCATCCTGGACCAATCCAAGTACCTCATGTACGACTTCTGGTACAATCGGCTTAAACCCCAATACGGTAATAGACTCCAGCTCTGCTACACTGATACTGACTCCCTTCTACTTCAGGTGGAGACTGAGGATGTGTAAGCGGACATGAAGACTCACCCCGACTGGTACGACTTCTCAGATTATCCGCGTGACCACCCCAACCATTCGACTGCGAATAAAAAGGTGGTCGGCAAATTCAAAGATGAATGCAACGGCCGCTCGATAGCTGAGTTTGTCGGTCTCAGACCAAAGATGTACTCAATCCTAGAGGAGGCCGTCAACATCAAGAAAGCCAAAGGAGTGGCTCGGGCAGTTGTGAAGAAGGACCTCAGACACGAACACTACAAGGACAGTCTGTTCGATCAGCGGGAATACAAGCACACACAGGTTGCCATACGAAGCAAGGGCCACCAGATAGGGGTTTATGAGATGAACAAAACATCTCTGAGCCCCATGGACACGAAAAAATGGATTTGTGCTGATGGTATCAACACTAGGGCCTACGGCTACCTAGAATCCTGCTAGGGAGTAGCTGTGGAGCTCCTCACATCCACGAGCTGGTCCATCTACGAGGTAGAAGTCCATAGAGTAGAGAACCGAGGGATGCATAACGGGCAGATCGCCAGCCTGGGCCTCATCGCTTAGGGAGGATCCGGTCAGGAGGCATTTGGGTGTCGGGAGGAACAATCATCAGCTCTTCGCGAACGAGGCCCCGCGCTGGCCCATCCTCCAGGTAGTACAGCGCAGGCCGCCCATCCTGGCATACTGTTCTACGAATCTCGTGTACTGTTAATGACCACGAAGGATCAGTCGCCCGGCGCCGGCCACCTTCAAGCTCATGCTCCCCAGGCGAGCTTGCATACAGATACCGAACTAGAGCCTCAGACGGAATCACAGGCTCCTTGAGGCCGATAGTACGGTGAGCAGGAGCGGCCGGTGAATGGGATACAGAAGTGTCCTTAATGGCATCAACCGGCTTCCGACCCGTCAAACGAGTCACCTCACCGTTAAGAGCCGCGACCACCTGAGGAAGAGCCCGAACCCATTCAGCTGAACGTTCAGAGGACCCTCGAGCCGCCAGTAGTAACTCTTGGGCGTACTGGGCACCGAACAGTCTCTCCGCCAGAGTGCGATTGAACCTCTCGACGATCGCCTGCTGCCGGTGATTCCCAGCTTCTCCACGCCGTATCTGTGTCTTATGCTTTGCTGCCAGCTGGCTCACAGCACCCATAAACTCACGCCCCGGATCAATCTGCAGAAGCCGTGGCCATTTGAGTGGCCCGCGTTTGTAAATTCGCTCTAGGGCCAAAGCCACCCCTTCACTGCTCTTGTCTGTCAAAGCCTCTGCTTCCTTAAACCGTGAGGCAACATCCACAACTGTCAAGGCATACTTAAATGTCTTACGACCAACCCGGTCATGTGGTAGGTAGAGCAAGTCAGCCTGATGGACGGCATTCGGTCTATCTTCATCAATAGATGGCCGCGGAATGTAACGAGGAGCGGGTAAATAGATCTGAAAAATAGCTTGCTTCTTGAGCCAGTCTCGGGCAACATCCTCCGAAACATTAGCTGCAGCAGCTAGCTTCTTAATGGCCGCCAAGCCTTTCCAGTAGCCCTGAGGGCTGTAGTAGATATCCTCCAGATCTTTCATTTTGGTAGCAGCAGTCAATCTCTAAAGCAACTTGTAAGCAACAATACCAGTCGCTGCCAGCCCAAGAACGATAAAAGTGATCTCGCGGTCTTTCTGCGGCTCTGATGGCACATAGAAATCCGACAGGCGAGGTTCAGGCTCGAGGGGCTCGACACGTTTGCCAGAGATCAGGCTGTATTCCCGCATGGCCTGGTCGACATCCTGGAAAGAGTGAACGGCGTGGCCTTCGCGCTGTAGCTCATCGTTGAGCCAGTCCAGCCGCGCGGTTCTCTTTCTCATCCACTCAGCCTGGGCCGCCTGTAGCCGCTCGACAGCCTCATCGTGCCTCCTCATTTCTTCATGGGCGTCCGCATGCCCTAGCTTGGAAAAGAGGTAGTTGCCCCCCGTAAACGCGAGGGCATTGACAACAGCGCCCCCTATCATCATTGCGACAGAGGCCATAGCTAGCGGGGCTGATACTGTAAGGGTTTATGCAATATATCAGCGGGGATCAAGCCCTCTTTGATAAGCAAATCTCGGAGTGCTAAGGCGATGGACGTGTCTAAAACCATCATCCCAAGGTCATACATATCAGCGTCTAGCTTGGGCAAGGTTGCCCCTTTGAAAATCACCTTGGTCAGTTTTGCGGTGCCTACCGTAAGCGCGGCCACCACAGCGCCGTGGTAAACGGCGTTAACAAAAGCTTTCCCGTCAACGCCGGCCATTATTCCATATAAAATGGATCTCTATTCTTTAATATGTTAGTCTCCGGTCGCTTGGAGGGCGCAGGCGGGGCAGGTGCTTTAGTCCGCCGCATTTTCTGCCTAATTACTCCGACGACAACGACAACGCCAGCCACTCCGATAATCCAGGGAGTCCAGCCACGGTAATCAACTGGCACTATTGGAAACAGCGGTGGTGGGGCCTGCTCATGCTCGGGGGCTAACTTTCGTTTCTTCTCACGAACAGCCTGCTGCAGAGCTAGAGACAGCCTCTCTGCTTCACGACTCTTTCGGGCAGCAGCTCCTCTCTTCCCAGCAGCAACTTTCCTGGGGTCCTTCGTCACTAGTGTCTCCTGTGGAGAAATTTCGGGGGTCTCCTCCTCCATCTTGTTCTTGCTTAGGACAGATATGTCCAAAATGGCAGTGCCTAAAAGTTGCTAGCGCGACAGTTGCAGGTGCTAAGCACATACCGAACTTATGGTAGAGTTCACATGTAACTGTGTTTAGCGCATGCCCTAGAAACGGGTCGGCCTCCAGGTCTGTCACCAAAGCTTGATTATCAGCAATGGGGAGGAACATACTTGCCACTTGTGCGTACATCTGTAACATAGCCGTGCCTAGGGTCTTTGTTATTGCAGCTCCAAGCCTCGCCTCATGCCTCGCATATAGCTTCTCAATTTCTTGATCAGGCAAGGCCTCAACCTGTTCCATTGTAAGTTTGGAGTACTTACCGCCTATGTACTGCCCGGCACGTCCCCCAGCCGCAAGTGCTGCCAGCCTTTCACGATGCAACGCATGTCCGGACTGTGGCGTTGTGGTAGGTGGTGATGCATGTCCGGACTGTGGTGTTGTTGTAGGTTCCGGAGCAGACTCTACCGGCTTTGCCTCTTCACGTAACAGCTGGTCGAGTATGGTGTCACAATCCATCACAGCGTTTGCAAATACCCAACGTCTAACTCTAATATAGGAATGCACAGCCCATCCAAGCACACAACATGTGCATATCAGTTGTAATACAACTAAGGCTGTTACGGAGTAACAAAGCACTGCTTCATACATGCTTAGCTGATGCTTAACATATGCTTAGCTGATGCTTAACATATGCTTAGCTGTTGCTTAACATATGCTTAGCTGATGCTTAACATATGCTTAGTATCTAACAAACCTCACCAGCTTTGAGCACTTTATAAGAAAATGGGAACTTGGTCCTCAGTACCAGCTTTGAGAACTCATTGGTTTCGAGTTGCTTTCGCACCCCATTACGTTCCTCCCTAGAGTGGATGATGTAGTTCTCATCCAGGCAGTCTTCAAAGCTATCCTTATCCTTGGAATGGAAGAGCGCCACCCATTGTGTCTGCGCTCTGAGGCCTTTCGCAACGGCGTTGTACTTCTGGGTTTGAACCCACAGACTTTGCTGGGCATGTCGCCCGCTAAAAGCTAGATAAGTCAACATAGTCCGCTTCTGCGCAATAGCGTCCTCTGCGCTGCAGTCATCAATGATGTATAACGTTGGTGTCCCCTGAAACATTTTATAGAAGGCCTCTAGCCATTTGAGCAGCCGATCACCGGGGTCAAATATGAAGACCTCGCGATCTGACCACACCCACGGCCGGGCCCGGTATGTTTCATTGCATCGTACCGAAGGGCAAGCAATTACAATATGCTCGAAAACACCCCTGTACGGGCCTTCCAGGAGGTCGAGAATGAATTCTGTTTTACCACACGATGTGGGGCCTGTAATGATGGCCGAGTGTGGCTTAAGTGGGAACTCCATTAATAAACAGCACTAACGAATCTCCCGGTGTCGATGTTCAGCTGTCCGTCCATAACCAAATAAACGTAGCAGTACAGGGGCCCCGCCGGTTCGGCCTCTTTCGTGATCTGGAGAGTGATGCCCTCAGAGCCGTTCTCTACACGCCGGCCGCTGCCGTGAAGATGGTCATCGTCGGAGGTCCGGAAGTCCAGTCACAAGCAGAATTTTGACGTCAAGTACTCGCCTAGACTAACATCGAACAATCCTAGCTCTTTGGCGACTGCGCTTGTCTCAGGGTGCCTTTTGAGGCCACCAGCGAAGAATTTCCTCGCTTCGCCCCAGAGCTGGTGTGGTGCTAAGCCGTGCGCAAATAGCTGATTGGCTTGTCCTTCTACGATGACTTCAACTTTGGTGATCTGTGGGTTGTAAAACCACTCTGGTTGGCGTGCAAAATCCTTTTGGTTGGCGGGGTCTTCCCATAATAGGAGAATGCCTTTCAAAGACTTACAGGGTGTGTTCAGATTGATGTTCCATATCGAGTCCTCCTTTTTCTGAGGGATCCGTCTATGTCGTAGGACCCGCTCGTATAACACCACCATACCGCTCTCATACATGCTCCGAATTAGCCGGGCCAACGTGGGTTCAGTGACTACTTCGTACTCGAGACAGATGTTTTCTAGGGAATATGAGGAGTTGCCGGCATCTTTACCAGTTGCGCGAATCACACGGGAAGCGTCGTTAAAGGTCAACTCAATCTCCAGCCGATCACTAAGAGCAGATTGGTAGAAGGGCGCATGCGTTTCAAGCAGCTCAAAGTCTAGTGGTATGTAGTACCTGTTTTTGAAGGCCTTCGCGATGGCCACGTCTCTCGCATTGGCGAGGGGCAGAACAACAGCATCCGCTGCACCAACACGCGCCTTGGTCACATTCATGCCGGTACTTGTATCGATGCCTTGATACACAGCGCTCGCCCGCTCCGATTGGCTCTTCCAAAGATCCAGATAGACGTTGTAGACGCCACTGTCCACAAGAGAGAAGACTTCATTGCCCTATAGCCTGACGGTCAGCTTTTGAACCAGTGCTCGGCCGAGGTTCTGGACCACGGACCGGTTGACATCAGGGGAGCTGAGGTCGACATTGAATGCCAGCCGCACCGACCCAGGCACGATAACATCGTGTGCACCGAGATTGGGAAAACGAACTAGTAACTGCTGCTTCGGACCGATCGTAGAAGGATTGTTGGTCACGATTATCGTTTGCCGCAATCCTTTCACACCGAGCGGCTCCCGGAGACGGCGGTAAGGGTTAAGCTTACGACCATATGCACTTGAAGACATGGCTAGTTGTTTATTATTGTTGCTTTGTAGCAATATCTAATATGGATAGAGTTGAGCTGACTGATTTTGGTGGTGAAGAGGGGAGGCCTGAAACGGGCGAGGAAGAAGAGACAGGCTTCATCGACGACGATTTTGATGTCGATAATCCCCGCATTGTTAATACCGAGTGGCCGTCACAGGGGGAGACGTCACAGGGGGAGACGTCACAGGGGGAGCGCAACTTATTCATAGAACTAGAAAACAGCGCTATTAACGACTATTTTAAAAGGGTGGAGAAGATGTGGGGTATCAAACCTATAACTGGTATAGATTATACAAAAATTCGTTTGGGTCGCCGGAATGCTCTCTATGTTAACCACCAAAGGATTACACAGTATGATAATGGCATGCCGTTAGCTGTGAATAACCTCAGAGTGAGTACCAGAGAGGTATTGGGATTTGTGGACAAAATACCACCAAAGGTTGTCACCATCCTTGAGGAGACTGCTAGTGATCTGGCGGAGGAAGAAGCTGCTCTAAGTGGTGCAGATATTCAGGCTGTCCCACAAATAGCTTCAAATGTTGGCAACATCTTAGAACGGGCTATGTCGAGTCCAGAAGTGCAGCGGGTTTTAGAAACCTCACACGTAGACCAATACCTGGGAGAGAAAGGCTTACCTCCAGTGAGAGAACTCCGGGGGCTCATGGCGCTTGACAAAGCGGTGACAACGATTAAAGGTAAACTCACAAACTATCTGGTTATTCTCGACCAGCAAGATAAAGAGGTCGCCATAAGGCGGCGGAAAATGTTGATAGCACCCAATGAGGAGAGTAGGGACTTTCAAGAGCAAAAGATTGCCGATATTGAAGAAGCTAAGAAGAGGCTTTTAATAGAGGTCGCTGAGTTACACGAAGACTTACGCACCCAATTCAGTCGGATCCGTGAAACCATTCATCGGGTGGTCAATGAAGACACCATACTGGGTGCGAGGCTGCGGACTCTGTTCCGAGAGCAGGGTATCACCATAGCGAGCATTCTCACAGCGATCGGCCTCTTAATTTCCACTATCACCCTAGCCATTACTGGTGGTGGTGGTGGTCCTACCCCACCGCCTGGCCCGCCACCTATCCCACCACCTGGCCCGCCACCTGGCCCTGGGGCTAAGGAATGGATTCGGCAGAAACTGAAAGACCTAGCGAGCCTTCTAGCCAGGCTAGCTGGTAAGGCTGCGGAGGCACTCCCAGGAATCATAGGCGGTATTATCTCCTGGCTTCTTAACTTCTTGAGTAAGGGTGTGGGATGGCTGGCTGGAAATCTCTGGGCATTAGTGGTTGCACTCGGTGGCTTGCTGCTGCTGGCTATCAGAGAGCGGCTAATTGCGGTGAACAAACCATAGGACCACTAGACCGACTGCGACACCCCTAGCAATGAGTGTTATCTTTTCATTTTGATGCTGCAGCCCAGCTGCCTTATCAGCTATGCTAGTGGTCGGCAGCGCTGGCTGAGCAATGCTGGGCAGCTCTACCGTCGGCTGTGCAATGGTGGGCAGCTTAGGGGCATTAATGGTTGTATTCAGGCCACGCTTTAGGCCTGGCTCTGCGATGACGATCATGTTGTTATATCCAGCTATCTGGCCAATGCGAAGCAGCATGTCGCTGGGGGCCATATACAACCCCGTTCCAAAGACATAATTAACTTCTGAGCTCGCGTTTTGTAGCACATCCTGATATCTTTTGATGGCCGCCGCGAGATCGACGGGCGCAGAGATGGCGTCTTCTACTAATACCAGGAATTGCTTCTGGGCATCAAACGCCGTTCCAGTTCCCAGAATTCGTGTTCTAGTCTGAGCCTGGGCCCCTAAGATGGCCCACACATAGGTTCGAATGCTGTCATTTATTCGCTCAACACCGGGGCGTGTGAAGCCCTGTGACTTGTTAAGAATGAAAGCCTGCCAGCCAGAATCAGCGTGAATATCGTCTTGTGAGATATAATCTATGTGTAGTATGTCATTTGTGGTTTGTTGTGTGAATGAATGGCGCTTTGGGTCATATACACCATCATGTCCATCAGGCAGGACGCGATAACCAGTGTTCGTCCAGTAAATGTATACACTCCCCAACCCGTTATTCCTCCCGAGCCGTCTCCAGTTATCATTCTGGGGAATTCCAAATTCCGCGCATATACGCTGATAGGCTCTTACATCGTAGGGATTTTCAAAGGCGTTCCAACCCTGGTCTTGTGGTAGAGCCACACGCATCTCTTTGAGGATTCGGCGAATCTGGTAGTAGACATGGAATATGAACACGGCTCGCGTTAGTGGGTCAGGGCCGGCCAGATGCTCCTGCGCGGACACCCCACACCCCGCCGTGGCACACCATACTGCGAAGTTGAGTTGGTTTTGCCAGAATTGCATCGGATTGCTGTACCAGGCTTGCACGATCTGGTCTGACTCCACGTATGGCAACCGGTATTTTTCAAACATGTTGGGGAACTGTGTCGGAAAGGCTCCTTGGAGGTTGACCTGTATGTCCACCTTTGTGAGATCCTTTATTTGTGCAAACGGGTATACCCCACCCGTCGGGTATTTGGTGTCCTTATTGAACTCGTAAGCAGTCATTATTATTAGCTGTGCTACTATGTTTTTCACACTTAGCAACGTCCAACATGGGGAACCCATCCCCCTCAACCCGGTTCTAGACAATCGCGATGGTGACCTAGAGGTGGCTATCGTGGAATTGTTGTTCTACCCCGCGTGGGTTAATATTTCCGCGAAGCTGAAAAACAATTGGTTCAAACTTGATGATGAAGTTGTTACTATCCCCGACGGGTATTATGATGTCTGTGCTCTTAACAAACAATTCTTTGAGCCACGGAAGCTCTCTCTTTCTCTCAACCCCGCAACTGGCCTTGTAAGTCTCGGTGGTATAAAATCCGGGGTGGTCTTAGGGTTCGGAGGGCTAGGTGGGGTTCTTGGGTTCGGCATAGACTACAGAAGTGAGCGGTTCAATGAGGTGTTTACATTCTATGCGGCGAAGTTTCCTAACCTTATCATATATAAGGAGTTGTACATTCATCTCGAGGGCCTATCATCATATGAAAACCGTCATAATTCGCTTCCCTCCACACTCCTCCGGGCTGTACCTGTTAAAAAAGAGGAATGTAATCAAGGGAGACATGAGATTTTCTCTGTGCCTCATTATAAAAGGCTAGAAACTGGAACGGTAGGGGGTATAAGACTTTCGGTCCGAGATGAAAAGGGTAACGACGTGCCACTGGCATATCTAAGCTGTGTACTTCACATCAGACATGGTTGCTCCGTCGGGTATTTACCATCCTTATGAACTCGTAAATTATCATTATTAGACGTGCTAAAATGTACATCACATTAACCAACATTCAGCATGGGGAACCCATCCCCCTCAACCCGGTCATAGACAACCGCGATGGTGACCTTGAGGTAGCTATTGTGGAATTATTGTTCTATCCAGCATGGGTTAATATTTACCAGGAGCTGGCCAATAATAAGTTCCAGGTGGGGGGTAAACAGATTGTTATCCCCAATGGGTACTACGACATATGTACCCTCAACAAGCAATTCTTTGAGCCTCGCAAGTTTTCTCTGACGCTGAACCCCGCAACTGGCCTTCTACATCTCGCTGGTATGTACGATCCCGATATGTTAGAGGGGGGCCTAGCCCATACTCTTGGGCTTTTTGAGTGGGAATATACTAATGACGGGATGGTCGGAAACGAGTTTCCCAAACTCCTCTTATATAAGGAGTTGTACATTCATCTCGAGGGTCTATCATCATATGAGAACCGTCATAATTCGCTTCCCTCCACACTCCTCAGGGCTGTGCCTGTTAAAAATGTGGAATGTAATCAAGGGAGACACGAGGTTTTCTCTGTGCCTCGTTATAAGAAGTTGGAGACAGGAACTCTAAACGATATTAGACTTTCAGTCTGTGATGAAAAAGGCAAAGCCGTGCCGCTGGCATATCTAAGTTGTGAACTCCACATCAGAAAACACAATGGCTGATTCAGAAGGTCCAGGACGGCATCGCCCAAGAGCATGCTCTACCCTAACCTTTGCTGATTTGGCCGACACTATTGGGTGGCGGGAGCCGGGTCATAACTACAAGATCTATGGCCTCCAGCTCACTCCCCAGGGGGTCTATGCTCGTGCCGCCATAGACCATCCCGACGACGATGACTGGGATCTGCAGCTTGAGCTTCGCACGGGATATACTCACCTCGAGCCCAATGGGATACTTATCAGGTTAACCAACATGGGCAAGGTGTTTGTGAGTTATCAGGCCTGCAGGACAGTCACACGCCCCAACAAGTCTCCTGTTGTGACCTACCAGTCATTTCTGAAAATGCAGTGCGCCAGGGCTCTCTTCTATGCCGTATCGGTGACTGAGGCTAAAGTCCAGGGGACTAAATATTGTCTGAAGGCTGTTACAGAGTGTAAAGCTGACCTTGATATGCTAGGTAAGCCTCCTAAGGAGTCAACCATCTATCTCGAGTTAGCTATTGGGGCTGTGGCGCAGACTGAGTTTGCCCCAGTCCTTCCTGGGGTCTCTATTAAATGGAGTGCGTCATCACTCCCCAGGCATGTTGCTCTCGTCATTACTTCCGCGGCCGACGGGACGTGGGCGGCCCGGGCAACAGAGACGGACATTATAGTAGAGCTCGGAGAGGTTGCGGTGGATGAGATCATTTTTAATACCGTTACTGCTTTTGTCCGGCTTTTGTTCACTACAGGGTCGATTAGCACCGTTCGCATTGAACATTTAATATCTCAGTTGAAGAAGTAGGTTTCACGCGCAAAGAATAATGTCGCTCTATCCTACAATCGATACTAGTGACGGCGGTGCCTATCGTATTCAAGAGCTTACCCGTCTTCGGAAGTCTCTGGAAGATGAAAGGGACAAACGGGCTGCACTGTATAAAAAATATCGGTGTGCTGTTAATGCATTAGACGCTGTGGACAGCACGATGCTGGCGGCTAGCCTTGGTATGGGGGTGGGGGGTGTTGGGCTTCTTACCACCATTATCGCTGCCCCTATAGTTGTCGGGCTTGAGATAGCTGCCCTAGCTTGTGGAATCATGTCCGCTGGGAGCAAGCTAGCGTCCCGCAAACTAACATCAAAAGCTAAGAAGCATGATGAAATTTGCACTCTGGCGACGGCTAAGCTTTCTAGTATAGCCGACCTTGTTTCAAAAGCTTTGGATGATGGGAAAATTACAGACGTGGAGTATAAAATAATTACAGCTGAAGAAAATAAATTTCACCAGTTGAAAAAAGATATTCGGAGCAAGGCGCCGGCGGATCTAGACGAAGAGACAAAAAAGTCTCTCATTCTGAAAGGGCGAGACCAGAATTCGTCAAAGCTATAGGATCGAAATAACCTGTATACGCGATCAGGACAGTTTGGAACCACCCCCCTACTCCACTGAATGATCCGCCACTGGATAATGCGCGGAAGGATATACTCCTCAGATAAACAAGGTGTGTATGAACATTTTTTCTTCTCACGCGTGACACGGTTGCTCGCAATGGTGGTTGGCCGACGAAATCTAACTTCACCCCTTTATAGAGTAGCAGTTTGATTCCAGTCGTCTTTTCAAACTTCCAAACCATCCTATGAAGTGCGTCTAGTGTGCAACGCTCACACATCTCATATGGTTTCCTAACACCCCTCTCACAGAATATACACTCTTCTATCACCTCGCCCCGCTTTGCCTCATGCCAAGAACAATAAAGGCCGATGGCTGGGCGGCCGCAATGAAGTTCTGTGCCGAGCTTCGGCCACTCACATCCATAGGTCTCCATCTGTATGTGCCCAATAAGTCAGCCTCTAATTCGACGCGCCCTAATATTTTCAGATATAGCACCATAACGAAAAAAAAGCCGCCTAAACCATCAGGCGAATTAAAAAAAAAAAAAAGAATTAACAAAAAATGCAAAAGTCGGCTTTGTGATTCGTTCCCCCACCCCTCTCAGAGGATGACAACAACCCGGGTTTTTATGCACACAACTTGCCATCCTCCGAGAGATGTGAGGTGTGTTGGTTAAACCACATGTATAGAGATTAGGCGACCCCCTTGTTGGTTGCTAATCGAAACGAAATACTAGCGAACCTAGAAGGTGCCCGCATCCGCACTACGGCAGCCTAGAATATTGAATGGAAACCCGGGTTTGAGCATGCAAACCATTCAATTTCTAGACCTGCTGAGTGTGATGTGGTTTAACCAACTTGACCACGCCACCGACCGAGGTAACACCAACATTTTGTGGTTATATATCACTATTAAAATATGTAGTATACATTTGTATATAATTTTGTACATACATTTGTATATAATTTTTTTTGTACATACAATGTTTTTTTTTTTCAATGTATGTTATAAAAAAGCAAAGAAATTAATAAAAGCTTATAAAAGCAAGATTTTGTATATCACTGGCTCAGCGCGCATTGATTAACTTCCACGTCACTTGTTGGCGGGGGAAATAAGCGTGCTGTGTGTAGCACATTCTGTTAACGAACGTGTGGTGGTAAAAAAAATAGCCCGCCGTATTTTTTGGAGCTTTGTGGCTGCAGGCGTAAAATATATCACACCGGCTTGTGTTATGACAGCTTTTCCAAAATATGTCTGAGTAATATATCGTGGCGGGCGGCTCGGTCGCCATGCGTGCGCTCCGGGATACAGAGGACGGCCCCGTCGGGCGGTCGCGCCCCGGGGCCCTGGGGGGTGGGGCCCTAGGGGGCTTTCTTTTGGCGCTACTGTAGTGCCCCGACCCTTTTGGCCTAGGGGGCTTTCTTTTTGCGCTCCTGTAGTGCCCCGACCCTTTTGGCCCCAAACCGCTAATTGACATCTACTCAAAACATTTCTGAGCCCCATGGACACGAAAAAATGGATTTGTGCTGATGGTATCAACACTAGGGCCTACGGCTACCTAGAATCCTGCTAGGGAGTAGCTGTGGAGCTCCTCACATCCACGAGCTGGTCCATCTACGAGGTAGAAGTCCATAGAGTAGAGAACCGAGGAATGCATAACGGGCAAATCGCCAGCCTGGACCTCATCGCTTAGGGAGGTTCCGGTCAGGAGGCATTTGGGTGTCGGGAGGAACAATCATCAGCTCTTCGCGAACGAAGCCCCGCGCTGGCCCATCCTCCAGGTAGTACAGCGCAGGCCGCCCATCCTGGCATACAGTTCTACGAATCTCGTGTACTGTTAATGACCACGAAGGATCAGTCGCCCGGCGCCGGCCACCTTCAAGCTCATGCTCCCCAGGCGAGCTTGCATACAGATACCGAACTAGAGCCTCAGACGGAATCACAGGCTCCTTGAGGCCGATAGTACGGTGAGCAGGAGCGGCCGGTGAATGGGATACAGAAGTGTCCTTAATGGCATCAACCGGCTTCCGACCCGTCAAACGAGTCACCTCACCGTTAAGAGCCGCGACCACCTGAGGAAGAGCCCGAACCCATTCAGCTGAACGTTCAGAGGACCCTCGAGCCGCCAGTAGTAACTCTTGGGCGTACTGGGCACCGAACAGTCTCTCCGCCAGAGTGCGATTGAACCTCTCGACGATCGCCTGCTGCCGGTGATTCCCAGCTTCTCCACGCCGTATCTGTGTCTTATGCTTTGCTGCCAGCTGGCTCACAGCACCCATAAACTCACGCCCCGGATCAATCTGCAGAAGCCGTGGCCATTTGAGTGGCCCGCGTTTGTAAATTCGCTCTAGGGCCAAAGCCACCCCTTCACTGCTCTTGTCTATCAAAGCCTCTGCTTCCTTAAACCGTGAGGCAACATCCACAACTGTCAAGGCATACTTAAATGTCTTACGACCAACCCGGTCATGTGGTAGGTAGAGCAAGTCAGCCTGATGGACGGCATTCGGTCTATCTTCATCAATAGATGGCCGCGGAATGTAACGAGGAGCGGGTAAATAGATCTGAAAAATAGCTTGCTTCTTGAGCCAGTCTCGGGCAACATCCTCCGAAACATTAGCTGCAGCAGCTAGCTTCTTAATGGCCGCCAAGCCTTTCCAGTAGCCCTGAGGGCTGTAGTAGATATCCTCCAGATCTTTCATTTTGGTAGCAGCAGTCAATCTCTAAAGCAACTTGTAAGCAACAATACCAGTCGCTGCCAGCCCAAGAACGATAAAAGTGATCTCGCGGTCTTTCTGCGGCTCTGGTGGCACATAGAAATCCGACAGGCGAGGTTCAGGCTCGAGGGGCTCGACACGTTTGCCAGAGATCAGGCTGTATTCCCGCATGGCTTGGTCGACATCCTGGAAAGAGTGAACGGCGTGGCCTTCGCGCTGTAGCTCATCGTTGAGCCAGTCCAGCCGCGCGGTTCTCTTTCTCATCCACTCAGCCTGGGCCGCCTGTAGCCGCTCGACAGCCTCATCGTGCCGCCTCATTTCTTCATGGGCGTCCGCATGCCCTAGCTTGGAAAAGAGGTAGTTGCCCCCCGTAAACGCGAGGGCATTGACAACAGCGCCCCCTATCATCATTGCGACAGAGGCCATAGCTAGCGGGGTTGATACTGTAAGGGTTTATGCAATATATCAGCGGGGATCAAGCCCTCTTTGATAAGCAAATCTCGGAGTGCTAAGGCGATGGACGTGTCTAAAACCATCATCCCAATGTCATACATATCAGCGTCTAGCTTGGGCAAGGTTGCCCCTTTGAAAATCAGCTTGGTCAGTTTTGCAGTGCCTACCGTAAGCGCGGCCACCACAGCGCCGTGGTAAACGGCGTTAACAATAACTTTCCCGTCAACGCCTGCCATTATTCCATATAAAATGGATCTCTATTCTTTAATATGTTAGTCTCCGGCCGCTTGGAGGGCACAGGTGGGGCAGGTGCTTTAGTCCGCCTCATTTTCTGCCTAATTACTCCGACGACAACGACAACGCCAGCCACTCCAATAATCCAGGGAGTCCAGCCACGGTAAACAACTGGCACCATTGGAAACAGCGGTGGTGGGGCCTCCTCATGCTCGGGTGCTAACTTTCGTTTCTTCTCACGAACAGCCTGCTGCAGAGCTAGAGACAGCCTCTCTGCTTCACGACTCTTTCGAGCAGCAGCTCCTCTCTTCCCAGCCGCAACTTTCCTGGGGTCCTTCGTCACTAGTTTCTCCTGTGGAGCAATTTCGGGGGTCTCCTCCTCCATCTTGTTCTTGCTTAGGACAGATATGTCCAAAATGGCAGTGCCTAAAAGTTGCTAGTGCGACAGTTGCAGGTGCTAAGCACATACCGAACTTATGGTAGAGTTCACATGTAACTGTGTTTAGCGCATGCCCTAGAAACGGGTCGGCCTCCAGGTCTGTCACCAAAGCTTGATTATCAGCAATGGGGAGGAACATACTTGCCACTTGTGCGTACATCTGTAGCATAGCTGTGCCTAGGGTCTTTGTTATTGCAGCTCCAAGCCTCGCCTCATGCCTCGCATATAGCTTCTCAATTTCTTGATCAGGCAAGGCCTCAACCTGTTCCATTGTAAGTTTGGAGTACTTACCGCCTATGTACTGCCCGGCACGTCCCCCAGCCGCAAGTGCTGCCAGCCTTTCACGATGCAACGCATGTCCGGACTGTGGCGTTGTGGCAGGTGGTGATGCATGTCCGGACTGTGGTGTTGTTGTAGGTTCCGGAGCAGACTCTACCGGCTTTGCCTCTTCACGTAACAGCTGGTCGAGTATGGTGTCACAATCCATCACAGCGTTTGCAAATACCCAACTTCTAACTCTAATATAGGAATGCACAGCCCATCCAAGCACACAACATGTGCATATCAGTTGTAATACAACTAAGGCTGTTACGGAGTAACAAAGCACTGCTTCATACATGCTTAGCTGATGCTTAACATATGCTTAGCTGATGCTTAACATATGCTTAGCTGATGCTTAACATATGCTTAGCTGATGCTCAACATATGCTTAGTATCTAACAAACCTCACCAGCTTTGAGCACTTTATAAGAAAATGGGAACTTGGTCCTCAGTACCAGCTTTGAGAACTCATTGGTTTCGAGTTGCTTTCGCACCCCATCACGTTCCTCCCTAGAGTGGATGATGTAGTTCTCATCCAGGCAGTCTTCAAAGCTATCCTTATCCTTGGAATGGAAGAGCGCCACCCATTGTGTCTGCGCTCTGAGGCCTTTCGCAACGGCGTTGTACTTCTGGGTTTGAACCCATAGACTTTGCTGGGCATGTCGCCCGCTAAAAGCTAGATAAGTCAACATAGTCCGCTTCTGCGCAATAGCGTCCTCTGCGCTGCAGTCATCAATGATGTATAACGTTGGTGTCCCCTGAAACATTTTATAGAAGGCCTCTAGCCATTTGAGCAGCCGATCACCGGGGTCAAATATGAAGACCTCGCGATCTGACCACACCCACGGCCGGGCCCGGTATGTTTCATTGTATCGTACCGAAGGGCAAGCAATTACAATATGCTCGAAAACACCCCTGTACGGGCCTTCCAGGAGGTCGAGAATGAATTCTGTTTTACCACACGATGTGGGGCCTGTGATGATGACCGAGTGTGGCTTAAGAGGGAACTCCATTAATAAACAGCACTAACGAATCTCCCGGTGTCGATGTTCAGCTGTCCGTCCATAACCAAATAAACGTAGCAGTACAGGGGCCCCGCCGGTTCGGCCTCTTTCGTGATCTGGAGAGTGATGCCCTCAGAGCCGTTCTCTACACGCCGGCCGCTGCCGTGAAGATAGTCATCGTCGGAGGTCCGGAAGTCCAGCCACAAGCAGAATTTTGACGTCAAGTACTCGCCTAGACTAACATCGAACAATCCTAGCTCTTTGGCGACTGCGCTTGTCTCAGGGTGCCTTTTGAGGCCACCAGCGAAGAATTTCCTCGCTTCGTCCCAGAGCTGGTGTGGTGCTAAGCCGTGCGCAAATAGCTGATTGGCTTGTCCTTCTACGATGACTTCAACTTTGGTGATCTGTGGGTTGTAAAACCACTCTGGTTGGCGTGAAAAATCCTTTTGGTTGGCGGGGTCTTCCCATAATAGGAGAATGCCTTTCAAAGACTTACAGGGTGTGTTCAGATTGATGTTCCATATCGAGTCCTCCTTTTTCTGAGGGATCCGTCTATGTCGTAGGACCCGCTCGTATAACACCACCATACGGCTCTCATACATGCTCCGAATTAGCCGGGCCAACGTGGGTTCAGTGACTACTTCGTACTCGAGACAGATGTTTTCTAGGGAGTAGGAGGAGTTGCCGGCATCTTTACCAGTTGCGCGAATCACACGGGAAGCGTCGTTAAAGGTCAACTCAATCTCCAGCCGATCACTAAGAGCAGATTGGTAGAAGGGCGCATGCGTTTCAAGCAGCTCAAAGTCTAGTGGTATGTAGTACCTGTTTTTGAAGGCCTTCGCGATGGCCACGTCTCTCGCATTGGCGAGGGGCAGAACAACAGCATCCGCTGCACCAACACGCGCCTTGGTCACATTCATGCCGGTACTTGTATCGATGCCTTGATACACAGCGCTCGCCCGCTCCGATTGGCTCTTCCAAAGATCCAGATAGACGTTGTAGACGTCACTGTCCACAAGAGAGAAGACTTCATTGCCCGATAGCCTGACGGTCAGCTTTTGAACCAGTGCTCGGCCGAGGTTCTGGACCACGGACCGGTTGACATCAGGGGAGCTGAGGTCGACATTGAATGCCAGCCGCACCGACCCAGGCACGATAACATCGTGTGCACCGAGATTGGGAAAACGAACTAGTAACTGCTGCTTCGGACCGATCGTAGAAGGATTGTTGGTCACGATTATCGTTTGCCGCAATCCTTTCACACCGAGCGGCTCCCGGAGACGGCGGTAAGGGTTAAGCTTACGACCATGTGCACTTGAAGACATGGCTAGTTGTTTATTATTGCTTTGTAGCAATATCTAATATGGATAGAGTTGAGCTGACTGATTTTGGTGGTGAAGAGGGGAGGCCTGAAACGGGTGAGGAAGAAGAGACAGGCTTCATCGACGATGATTTTGATGTCGATAATCCCCACATTGTTAATACCGAGTGGCCGTCACAGGGGGAGACGTCACATGGGGAGACGTCACAGGGGGAGCGCAACTTATTCATAGAACTAGAAAACAGCGCTATTAACGACTATTTTAAAAGGGTGGAGAAGATGTGGGGTATCAAACCTATAACTGGTATAGATTATACAAAAATTCGTTTGGGTCGCCGGAATGCTCTCTATGTTAACCACCAAAGGATTACACAGTATGATAATGGCATGCCGTTAGCTGTGAATAACCTCAGAGTGAGTACCAGAGAGGTATTGGGGTTTGTGGACAAAATACCACCAAAGGTTGTCACCATCCTTGAGGAGACTGCTAGTGATCTGGCGGAGGAAGAAGCTGCTCTAAGTGGTGCAGATATTCAGGCTGTCCCACAAATAGCTTCAAATGTTGGCAACATCTTAGAACGGGCTATGTCGAGTCCAGAAGTGCAGCGGGTTTTAGAAACCTCACACGTAGACCAATACCTGGTAGAGAAAGGCTTACCTCCAGTGAGAGAACTCCGGGGGCTCATGGCGCTTGACAAAGCGGTGACAACGATTAAAGGTAAACTCACAAACTATCTGGTTATTCTCGACCAGCAAGATAAAGAGGTCGCCATAAGGCGGCGGAAAATGTTGATAGCACCCAATGAGGAGAGTAGGGACTTTCAAGAGCAAAAGATTGCCGATATTGAAGAAGCTAAGAAGAGGCTTTTAATAGAGGTCGCTGAGTTACACGAAGACTTACGCACCCAATTCAGTCGGATCCGTGAAACCATTCATCGGGTGGTCAATGAAGACACCACACTGGGTGCGAGGCTGCGGACTCTGTTCCGAGAGCAGGGTATCACCATAGCGAGCATTCTCACAGCGATCGGCCTCTTAATTTCCACTATCACCCTAGCCATTACTGGTGGTGGTGGTCCTACCCCACCGCCTGGCCCGCCACCTATCCCACCACCTGGCCCGCCACCTGGCCCTGGGGCTAAGGAATGGATTCGGCAGAAACTGAAAGACCTAGCGAGCCTTCTAGCCAGGCTAGCTGGTAAGGCTGCGGAGGCACTCCCAGGAATCATAGGCGGTATTATCTCCTGGCTTCTTAACATCTTGAGTAAGGGTGTGGGATGGCTGGCTGAAAATCTCTGGGCATTAGTGGTTGCACTCGGTGGCTTGCTGCTGCTGGCTATCAGAGAGCGGCTAATTGCGGTGAACAAACCATAGGACCACTAGACCGACTGCGACACTCCCAGCAATGAGTGCTATCTTTTCATTTTGATGCTGCAGCCCAGCTGCCTTATCAGCTATGCTAGTGGTCGGCAGCGCTGGCTGAGCAATGCTGGGCAGCTCTACCGTCGGCTGTGCAATGGTGGGCAGCTTAGGGGCATTAATGGTTGTATTCAGGCCACGCTTTAGGCCTGGCTCTGCGATGATGATCATGTTGTTATATCCAGCTATCTGGCCAATGCGGAGCAGCATGTCGCTGGGGGCCATATACAACCCCGTTCCAAAGACATAATTAACTTCTGAGCTCGCGTTTTGTAGCACATCCTGATATCTTTTGATGGCCGCCGCGAGATCGACGGGCGCAGAGATGGCGTCTTCTACTAATACCAGGAATTGCTTCTGGGCATCAAACGCCGTTCCGGTTCCCAGAATTCGTGTTCTAGTCTGAGCCTGGGCCCCTAAGATGGCCCACACATAGGTTCGAATGCTGTCATTTATTCGCTCAACACCGGGGCGTGTGAAGCCCTGTGACTTGTTAAGAATGAAAGCCTGCCAGCCAGAATCAGCGTGAATATCGTCTTGTGAGATATAATCTATGTGTAGTATGTCATTTGTGGTTTGTTGTGTGAATGAATGGCGCTTTGGGTCATATACACCATCATGTCCATCAGGCAGGACGCGATAACCAGTGTTCGTCCAGTAAATGTATACACTCCCCAACCCGTTATTCCTCCCGAGCCGTCTCCAGTTATCATTCTGGGGAATTCCAAATTCCGCGCATATACGCTGATAGGCTCTTACATCGTAGGGATTTTCAAAGGCGTTCCAACCCTGGTCTTGTGGTAGAGCCACACGCATCTCTTTGAGGATTCGACGAATCTGGTAGTAGACATGGAATATGAAGACGGCTCGCGTTAGTGGGTCAGGGCCGGACAGATGCTCCTGCGCGGACACCCCACACCCCACCGTGGCACACCATACTGCGAAGTTGAGTTGGTTTTGCCAGAATTGCATCGGATTGCTGTACCAGGCTTGCACGGTCTGGTCTGACTCCACGTATGGCAACCGGTATTTTTCAAACATGTTGGGGAACTGTGTCGGAAAGGCTCCTTGGAGGTTGACCTGTATGTCCACCTTTGTGAGATCCTTTATTTGTGCAAACGGGTATACCCCACCCGTCGGGTATTTGGCGTCCTTATTGAACTCGTAAGCAGTCATTATTATTAGCTGTGCTAATATGTTTTTCACACTTAGCAACGTCCAACATGGGGAACCCATCCCCCTCAACCCGGTCCTAGACAATCGCGATGGTGACCTAGAGGTGGCTATCGTGGAATTGTTGTTCTACCCCGCGTGGGTTAATATTTCCGCGAAGCTGAAAAACAATTGGTTCAAACTTGATGATGAAGTTGTTACTATCCCCGACGGGTATTATGATGTCTGTGCTCTTAACAAACAATTCTTTGAGCCACGGAAGCTCTCTCTTTCTCTCAACCCCACAACTGGCCTTGTAAGTCTCGGTGGTATAAAATCGGGGGTGGTCTTAGGGTTCGGAGGGCTAGGTGGGGTTCTTGGGTTCGGCATAGACTACAGAAGTGAGCGGTTCAATGAGGTGTTTACATTCTATGCGGCGAAGTTTCCTAACCTTATCATATATAAGGAGTTGTACATTCATCTCGAGGGCCTATCATCATATGAAAACCGTCATAATTCGCTTCCCTCCACACTCCTCCGGGCTGTACCTGTTAAAAAAGAGGAATGTAATCAAGGGAGACATGAGATTTTCTCTGTGCCTCATTATAAAAGGCTAGAAACTGGAACGGTAGGGGTATAAGACTTTCGGTCCTAGATGAAAAGGGTAACGACGTGCCACTGGCATATCTAAGCTGCGTACTTCACATCAGACATGGTTGCTCCGTCGGGTATTTACCATCCTTATGAACTCGTAAATTATCATTATTAGACGTGCTAAAATGTACATCACATTAACCAACATTCAGCATGGGGAACCCATCCCCCTCAACCCTGTCATAGACAACCGCGATGGTGACCTTGAGGTAGCTATTGTGGAATTATTGTTCTATCCAGCATGGGTTAATATTTCCCAAGAGCTGGCCAATAATAAGTTCCAGGTGGGGGGTAAACAGATTGTTATCCCCAATGGGTACTACGACATATGTACCCTCAACAAGCAATTCTTTGAGCCTCGCAAGTTTTCTCTGACGCTGAACCCCGCAACTGGCCTTCTACATCTCGCTGGTATGTACGATCCCGATATGTTAGAGGGGGGCCTAGCCCATACTCTTGGACTTTTTGAGTGGGAATATACTAATGACGGGATGGTTGGAAAAGAGGTTCCCAAACTCCTCTTATATAAGGAGTTGTACATTCATCTCGAGGGTCTATCATCATATGAGAACCGTCATAATTCGCTTCCCTCCACACTCCTCAGGGCTGTGCCTGTTAAAAATGTGGAATGTAATCAAGGGAGACACGAGGTTTTCTCTGTGCCTCGTTATAAGAAGTTGGAGACAGGAACTCTAAACGATATTAGACTTTCAGTCTGTGATGAAAAAGGCAAAGCCGTGCCGCTGGCATATCTAAGTTGTGAACTCCACATCACAATGGCTGATTCAGAAGGTCCAGGACGGCATCGCCCAAGAGCATGCTCTACCCTAACCTTTGCTGATTTGGCCGACACTATTGGGTGGCGAGAGCCGGGTCATAACTACAAGATCTATGGCCTCCAGCTCACTCCCCAGGGGGTCTATGCTCGTGCCGCCATAGACCATCCCGACGACGATGACTGGGATCTGCAGCTTGAGCTTCGCACGGGATATACTCACCTCGAGCCCAATGGGATACTTATCAGGTTAACCAACATGGGCAAGGTGTTTGTGAGTTATCAGGCCTGCAGGACAGTCACACGCCCCAACAAGTCTCCTGTTGTGACCTACCAGTCATTTCTGAAAATGCAGTGCGCCAGGGCTCTCTTCTATGCCGTATCGGTGACTGAGGCTAAAGTCCAGGGGACTAAATATTGAATGAAGGCTGTTACAGAGTGTAAAGCTGACCTTGATATGCTAGGTAAGCCTCCTAAGGAGTCAACCATCTATCTCGAGTTAGCTATTGGGGCTGTGGTGCAGACTGAGTTTGCCCCAGTCCTTCCTGGGGTCTCTATTAAATGGAGTGCGTCATCACTCCCCAGGCATGTTGCTCTCGTCATTACTTCCGCGGCCGACGGGACGTGGGCGGCCCGGGCAACAGAGACGGACATTATAGTAGAGCTCGGAGAGGTTGCGGTGGATGAGATCATTTTTAATACCGTTACTGCTTTTGTCCGGCTTTTGTTCACTACAGGGTCGATTAGCACCGTTCGCATTGAACATTTAATATCTCAGTTGAAGAAGTAGGTTTGACGCGCAAAGAATAATGTCGCTCTATCCTACAATCGATACTAGTGACGGCGGTGCCTATCGTATTCAAGAGCTTACCCGTCTTCGGAAGTCTCTGGAAGATGAAAGGGACAAACGGGCTGCACTGTATAAAAAATATCGGCGTGCCGTTAATGCATTAGACGCTGTGGACAGCGCGATGCTGGCGGCTAGCCTTGGTATGGGGGTGGGGGGTGTTGGGCTTCTTACCACCATTATCGCTGCCCCTATAGTTGTCGGGCTTGAGATAGCTGCCCTAGCTTGTGGAATCATGTCCGCTGGGAGCAAGCTAGCGTCCCGCAAACTAACATCAAAAGCTAAGAAGCATGATGAAATTTGCACTCTGGCGACGGCTAAGCTTTCTAGTATAGCCGACCTTGTTTCAAAAGCTTTGGATGATGGGAGAATTACAGACGTGGAGTATAAAATAATTACAGCTGAAGAAAATAAATTTCACCAGTTGAAAAAAGATATTCGGAGCAAGGCGCCGGCGGATCTAGACGAAGAGACAAAAAAGTCTCTCATTCTGAAAGGGCGAGACCAGGCACGGGCAGAATTCGTCAAAGCTATAGGATCGAAATAACCTGTATACGCGATCAGGACAGTTTGGAACCACCCCCCTACTCCACTGAATGATCCGCCAGTGGATAATGCGGATATACTCCTCAGATAAACAAGGTGTGTATGAACATTTTTTCTCTCCCACATGACACGGTTGCTCGCAATGGTGGTTGGCCGACGAAATTTGCGCTAAGCCACACCTATAGGCCCTCTGGGCTATATTGAGGATCTAACTTCACCCCTTTATAGAGTAGCAGTTTGATTCCAGTCGTCTTTTCAAACTTCCAAACCATCCTATGAAGCGCGTCTAGTGTGCAACGCTCACACATCTCATATGGTTTCCTAACACCCCTCTCACAGAATATACACTCTTCTATCACCTCGCCCGCTTGAACCTCGCCCCATGCCAAGAACAATAAAGGCCGATGGTCGTCGGCCGCAATGAAGTTCTGTGCCGAGCTTCGGCCACTCACATCCATAGGTCTCCATCTGTATGTGCCCAATAAGTCAGCCTCTAATTCGACGCGCCCTAATATTTTTCAGATATAACACCATAACGAAAAAAAAGCCGCCTAAACCATCACGCGAATTTAAAAAAAAAGAATTTAAAAAAAATGCAAAAGTCGGCTTTGTGATTCGTTCCCCCACCCCTCTCAGAGGATGACAACAACCCGGGTTTTTATGCACACAACTTGCCATCCTCCGAGAGATGTGAGGTGTGTTGGTTAAACCACATGTATAGAGATTAGGCGACCCCCTTGTTGGTTGCTAATCGAAACGAAATACTAGCGAACCTAGAAGGTGCCCGCATCCGCACTAGAATATTGAATGGAAACCCGGGTTTGAGCATGCAAACCATTCAATTTCTAGACCTGCTGAGTGTGATGTGGTTTAACCAACTTGACCACGCCACCGACTGAGGTAACACCAACATTTTGTGGTTATATATCACTATTAAAATATGTAGTATACATTTGTATATAATTTTGTACATACATTTGTATATAATTTTTTTTGTACATACAATGTTTTTTTTTTTTTTTCAATGTATGTTATAAAAAAGCAAAGAAATTAATAAAAGCTTATAAAAGCAAGATTTTGTATATCACTGGCTCAGCGCGCATTGATTAACTTCCACGTCACTTGTTGGCGGGGGAAATAAGCGTGCTGTGTGTAGCACATTCTGTTAACGAACGTGTGGTGGTAAAAAAATAGCCCGCCGTTTTTTTTTTTGGAGCTTTGTGGCTGCAGGCGTAAAATATATCACACCGGCTTGTGTTGGGAGATATGACAGCTTTTCCAAAATATTTCTGAGTAATATATCGTGGCGGGCGGCTCGGTCGCCATGCGTGCGCTCCGGGATACAGAGGACGGCCCGGTCGGGCGGTCGCGCCCCGGGGCCCTGGGGGGTGGGGCCCCCGGGGGTTGGGTCCCTAGGGGGCTTTCTTTTGGCGCTCCTGTAGTGCCCCGACCCTTTTGGTCCCCGGGGGCTTTCTTTTGGCGCTCCTGTAGTGCCCCGACCTTTTTGGCCCCAAACCCCCAATTGACATCTACTACTTTTGTATGGATGTGAAGCTTGGAAAATGAGCAGTCAAGCTAAAAAACATCTGATAGCTGTGGAACTTCTGAGGAGAATGCAAACAATACCTGGGACAGACAGAAAAACCAATGACTAAGTACTACAAGTAACAAATGAAACTCGTAAATTGATTAGAGAAATTAGACGTAGACAGTGAAAATGTTTTGGGCATGTTATAAAAAGAAATGAATTTGAGAACTTGTCGACATCTGGCAACATCGAAGGGAACAAACCAAGGGGAAGACCGAGAAGTAAATACCTGGATGGCTTGGCCACGTGGCATGGTCGAGACATGAACACTGAGCTGATCCACGACTCCGGTGATCGAGTGAAATGACGAGTCGTGACCGTCTACGCTTTCCGGCATGGCACATGATGGATGGATTTTAAAGGATACTGTGTTGAAAGAATTTTGGGGAAATTCATAATGGATTCTACTCAGGTGCGCCGTGTTACCGAGATGAGATAGTTGAATCACTTATCTGCGTTTACCCAAGGGAATAAACTTATACAAGTTAGTTAGTTAGTTAGTCGCAGTTCCAACTTCACAGAAACGGGTCGTCCCCATTATGCTCCGTTCCTGTGCCAGTGAATATCACACAAAACGCTCACCACTGCCCATTGTGAAAAGTGGAAAAAGACAGGAGTCTCGACAAACAACAGTTCGCACAGATACACTGTGCATAATGCCGCCGCCAGAATGTCAACACAGCAGTCCCCCACAAAACATCCAATTCATCTCTGATGGAATCGGCAGTCATTTTCCTATCTGGATGTTTCCTAGATGTTCACCTACACAGTCCACGAACATACAGTTCATCACCGACGGCAGTGGCAGTCAACCAGAAGCCCAGCAGCCACGCATTTCTGCATAAGGCAAAAACTGGTCAACTCTGGGACATAGCCACCTGCCATCGCTCCGAACATGTTTCTGCAGTAAATGTCAGCCTATGAAGGAAATTCTCCCATAGCTACACCAAAGAAAATGAACAAACCAGACATCCCTACAGGGAAGACAAACGACCAACGACAGACCATAGACGAAGACGACAACGTATCGTTAAGAAACGTATTCATCGCCACTAACACAGAAAAAAAAAGAGAATCCGGAAACGGCCAAAACACACCAAACAGCTACACACACTCTATTGTTATTATCTTATTAGTAATATCAATTATCAATGTGTACTCAATATATTTGTTTTTGCTACTTGTGATGGGTGACGACATCAAGATAATATGTTTGAATATATCAGGTATACGTACAGAGCCGACTCCCTGACGAAGGCGTTAACGACTTTCTCCGTAATCCCGTATATCCACGTGAGGAACACAGCTGCGCGAGATTCGGCATTGATTACTTACGGGGTTTGTGAGCTGGTCGCTCAGAAAGCAATGGTAAACTACTGAGCGTAATCTTGCCAAGAGCA
The DNA here is from genome assembly GCA_963921405.1 of Cepaea hortensis. NCBI lineage: Eukaryota > Metazoa > Mollusca > Gastropoda > Stylommatophora > Helicidae > Cepaea > Cepaea hortensis. Next base: position 31,989,030 of record OY992882.1, on the reverse strand, counting down.
TCAACTAAAGCTGAAAAATGCTGCTGTTGACTGCAACGTCCTGTAAGGGATGTGCAACTTTAAAAAAAAAATACGTACAAAACAACAACATATTTGCACATTTATACACAAATACACATCATATTTCATTCTACTACAAGAGACAAATATACATTCAGATATACATGACGCACAAATTACAACACAATTAGGACTGAGACATGCATACTTCAATTTGGCAGTCCACAACATAGGGTCTGGGACAGCCATACTACAAACATTAGATAGGTAGAACATACTCAAAAGAAATCGGGATAGCCAAGGTAGAATCAGCATAGCACAAAAAAGTAACACTTCACACACATATACAATTGTCAACATTCACGCACCACCAAATTACAACAACCAGCCACAATTTTATGAAAAACTAGACCAGTGGTTCTCAACCGGTGGGGAATTCCCTCCCCCCTCCCACCGGGGGGGGGGGGGGGATGAAGATTATTTCAAGATCGCGTTAATACAAGAACCGATTACTTGATCTTGTTTTTCCCTTCATACTACTTTACGGTTTTGTACGTCTCACCCTTCTAAAATTCATTTTATAAAGTAAGTAGACCCACAAATCACCGTTTTATGTGGACGTCTAGACTTGTTTTAGTATGTGATTCCGTTATTACGTATACTGTGTAGGGGCGGGAGGGAAAGAATTTTTAGGTAGGAAATACGAAAGAGGGGAGGGAGGGGGAGAGGGATGACTTTCTGAAAATATGGTGAAGGGGGGCACGGGCCAAAAAAGGTTGAGAACCACTAAACTAGACACACTGCTCACACATACATACAGAGAGCAGAACATCATCCTCTGTGGAGATTCAACTGCGTCTTACAGGCATTGGATATAATAGGCTGAGAAATGAAGACACAGGTGAGGAAAATAAACAGAGAAGGCACAACCCAGTTAGAGACACTGCAAAACATTTTAGACACAAACACTTTAATAGACACATCCAGACATAAACACCCAAAAATAAGCGAGAAACAACCCACACAAATAAAATACACCACACAGGAAGAAGATTAATTAGGACATACATACCTGCAACACACCACATAATAAGTTCCGGTCGCCGCATGACGGTTAGGAGTTGAGCCGTTAAAGCCTGTGGCGTGTTTATGCTTGTGGCTACGGTTTGCAATCGCATTTTCCTCATGTTGGACTGGGGGTACATGGTTCCATCGCTCTGCTACCGAGTGAGTGCGTGGGCAACACCGTGAGCTGTGAAATTCGAGTGTAATGCTTTTACATCTGTCCTGTACAGTGAACTGTATGTTCGGAACAATGGCAACCGGCGGTTGCTGAATTGACCGTTTTGCCCTTTCGGTTCACGAGTGCATTTTTCGGGAGACTCCTGGAAGTCGGCGCTGAAGCTGCGGAGTTCGTGCTTTGTGCGTCACTTTCGGTGGGTCGCCCTGCGGTAAATGACCGAGCCATGTGGAAAAAAAACCGGGAAAAAGAGGTCTTTCTGGTGACTACCGAGTCCATCGACGACGAACTGTGGATGAATTTTGTGTTGACATTCTGACTGCGGCACTATGCACAGTGTACCTGTGCGGGCTGTTGGGTTGCCGAGACTCCTGTCTATTCCACTTTTCACATTGGACAGTGGGGAGCATTTTGTGTGATATTCGCTGGCACGGGAATGGAGCATAATGGGGACGACCCGTTGCCGTGAAGTTAAAACGACGACTAACTAACTAACTAACTAACTAACTAACTAACTAACTAACTAACTAACTAACTAACTAACTAACTAACTAACTAACTAACTAACCTTCTAACTTGCGCCTTCCCTCAACCAACTTACGCCGTCTCTCAATCAACATGCTTCAGGTCATCCTATCTTTCGCTATCTCCTACATTCCCCCCCCCCCCCCCCACGCCCTATCTATTTTATTCATCTATGGTTCTAATTTTCACCTTGTGTTATTATGTCTCCCTCTGTTTTGTTTTCCCTGTGGGTTCCAAACAAAGGACGTTCTGTTATACTATTCTCAGATATTCTCAGTATATGTCCTATCCGGTACCAACATCCTTTCTTCCCGTCTTGATTCATTGTTATTTGTTCAGTTCTCTCTATGAACACAACAGTTGTGATTTCGTCATGCTTTCGTCATATTTTAGGCCTTCTATTCTGTGCAGAATCTGCCATCAATCAACATCACAGTAAACGGGGAGATACTAGTACAAGTAAACAGTTTCTCCTATCTTGGACATATAATAACAGATGATGACAGAAGTGAACCAGAAATAAAAAAAAAAGGGAATAAGAATCGCAAAATTGCTTTCAACATCATGAAATTAGTATTAACACCTAGAGAGATTAACGTTTTACAATTTATAATTGTCAAATGTCATGTATATTCAACACTACTATATGGCGTGGAAGTCTGGACAATGAACAAGTCAGTAGAAAGTCGAATAGAGAGAGACCTTGGATATGTACATATACGAAGAATATGTCGTATTTCATGGAAACAAACACAATCAAACACAGAGGCATTAGAAGGCATATTTTTTTTTAGCAATTTGGTAACAATTGTTATCTTAAAGAAAGATCTGTGAATGGTCCATTCAAATACATTGGCAATAATGGAAAGATTTCATGTTGTTATTTACTTGAGAATGTTGGTTGTTCACTTGCCATTGTTCACATGACAATTCTGGTTGCTTACTTGAGAATGATGGTTGCTCATATAATAATGCTGGTTGTTCACATAACAATGCCTGTTGTTCACTTGAGAATACTAGTTGTTCGCTTAATAATGCTAGTTATTCACTTGAGAATGTTGGTTGTTCACCTGATAATGCTGGTTGTTCACTTAGTAAAGCTAGTTGTTCACTTGACAATCTTGGTTGTTCACTTGATAATGTTGGTTGTTAACTTGACAATGTTGGTTGTTTACTTGACAATGCTGATTGTTCACTTAATAATGCTAGTTGTTTACTTGACAATGTTGGCTGTTCACTTGACAATGTTGGTTGTTCACTTGATAATGTTGGTTGTTTACTTGAGAATGTTGGTTGTTCACTTGAGAATGTTGGTTTTTCACTTGAGAATGCTGGTTGTGGTGTAAAGATGTCATCTTTAGTTAATAGTTACAGAGTCATTGAATCAGGCACATATCCCACTGTATATGAAGCACATAATGTGAAGCACTGTGCATATGGAGCACAGTAAATGTGAAGCATGCCGGTTCCCTGATCTAGAGGTTACATGACATTCTCGTAATCTCGTATACTCTCGTAAGTAACGTGACGTTGCGTGAGAATTGGTAGCGGTTATCTTCGCGTCGGTAACTTACGGGGTATGAGAGCCGGTTGCTCAGAAAGCAATGGCAAACTATGAGCGTAATCTTGCCAAGAAATCAACAATCAGCTGAAAGATGCTGATGTTGACAGCGATGTCCTGTAAAGGATATGCAAACAAAATAAAAATGTGAAGCCCAGTGTATACGAATCACAACATATTTGAAGCACCGTATATGTGAAGCTCAGTATATACAAGGCAGTGATTGTAGTGGGTGCGGCAACTGGAAGTGTGGTGTAGAAGCAAGGCATCTGTGAGAAGTCTAGGTATGAATCACAGTGTGGATTTGTATACAATTAATTACCTTAAAGAATTATAATGAACCATTTTACATGTCTAAAGGTGAATTGGGTATATGGTGCTAGATGTTTTTTTAGACCAGTCAGCAATTCAATGGTTATGCTGTCACTATCACGCCAACTATTTTTACTTCTTAAGCCATTTCTATCTATCCATTTTAAGCTGGACTGAACTGTAAGCCCAAATTAATTTTCAAAATCTGCCTCGATGCAAATTCGAACCCATGAATACCATGAAAGCAGGCCGGTGTCTAGCACTACACTACTGCAACATATGTCTCGAAGCTGGAACTTGCTTAAGTCTGTATGTGATGGAGCCATCACATTTTGTTGGCGTGAATGCACGGAGGTACAGGTAGCTATTGTTTTTCTTCTGTTAGCAGATGACGAGTGCCGGCAGCACACCGTCGTCCAACTGCACTCATGAAATTATCAGTGTAGCTATTTAACAACTATACTAAAATCTTCCAACCTTCATCCCAGGGAAGTGAACTGTATGCCTAGTCTTATCAGATAATGCTGGAAAAACTCCTCTTAGGAGTTGGACATTGACAGAATAGTGCCACATTAGCCACTATCCCAGCCTAATTTCAACCTCAAATTCCGACGGACACCCACGACCTTACCTCAGCTTCTGACAGACACGCACGATCCAAACTCAGATTCCAACGGACACCCATGTCGTATATTTTGAAGGGACTGGCAATCACTAAAGTGCATGACCCATCTCTGTTAAAGGTAGCTGGGCCCCATCCTCTTCTTATATGTAAATAGATCAAGAATACGACCCTTGAAAGATTTACAGACTCGGATTTGGTTATTTGTCTAAGGGTGTGTGGTCCTCTTTTAATAGAAAAGTCATCACTAGGTTTGTCCCCTGTCTTTCCACCTGGTATTTAATGGTATAGCTCACGAACCCCCTTCTTCCATCTTAAGAAATTGTCTGAAAAGACTTTCTCAATAAGAATCAGGTGCAATATAACATGGATTTGGAACAGTTAAAGATGAAGAGTCTCCTGTTCTCTCTCTCCAACTAAGAATTTATCTTATGTGAATGTGTATCTGTTAATTAAACATTCAACAAACACAAGGGAGCATTGAGACATGTTCCACACACAAGATAGAGATTTTCCCACAGATAGTTTGGACTGACAAATTAAGTGGAAGAGATCTTCACATTTAAACAAATTTATTGACTGTGCCAGTTTCTTTTGGCCTATTTGACATTTTCTTTGTTCTTTCATCAGCTGTTAACATTTACAGAATGAAATAGAAAAAAAAAACTTTCATAGGACCAAGTATAGTCAGTCAATAAATAATAACATTCATTGTGTAGTGAGATATTTTAACTACCAAAATGTGTTATAGTTAACAATTTCTACATCCAACAATAATTCAAGAAAATCATTTTCTGAGAGGGTGAAGTTTGTGGGAGTGATAAGAAAACCTGGTGTGATGAGATGTGGATAAGCCTGGGTCCATGGTCTGATGGATCCACTTCAGGTTGGGCCAGTTTAGCTTCACTGAAGACTTCTCATTCTCTGCCTAAGGCTGGAGTCATCTGCCATCACAGGTGTTGATCATCTCATTCACTCCTCTTCCCTCCTTGTTGGTTAGGTGTGGCACCAAGACATCACTGTTTAAAATTCATACAGGTATGTATAATCCTTTACAGCATGTTCATAGTGTGAACACAACATAACAAAACAAAAATGATAAGATCAGAAGAAGTATTGTTGTGTTACTTTGGGGTGGGTCAGAGATTATTACACTGGATGCAGCTTCTGTTGTCTGGTACCTGCTGTATGCATTTCCTCAGTGGACCTGTAGTTCAGTGAGTAGTGTACAGTCAGACACAGATAAGAGTGATAATGTGATGTTCCCTGAATCATGGTAATCAAGCTGACAGGCAAGATCAACACAAGTATGAGATGCATTTGTATAAATGGCATACATTTAAACATCCACATTACTCTATTGGTTCTACATTGTGTATATAATTGTTTATCTGTACTTTCCAAGGCAACTACTTCCTATTCTAAATCATTTCCTTGTTCCTGCTGTTGTGGTGTGGAGTTGTGTGGTGTGAAGTGTATTGTGTTGAGTTAACTTCTGTTGTGTGGGGTTCCATAGCTTGTACTAATTGTCCTCACATCTACATCAGTTAATATGAGTTTAACTCATCTAGTGTGCTTTTATTGTGGTTCATGTCCAACATACAGAATTTCTGATGTGTATTTGTTACAAAATGTAATCTATACAAGGTCATGACACAATATATTAGAAAAAAATTATTACTTAAAGTATTTTTCCCTAATACTCTCCTCCTCTCTGTCTACTTATACTTCTCCTACATCTTTTACCAGTGCATATCATGTCCATTCTGTTGGCGACACAGTTGGCTATAGACCAAGGTAATTATCACCCGTTAGTCTGAGCAGATTAAGTAGGTCGGCTATCACAAATGACGTTTGTGAACATAAACCTATTTTAAGCAATGCAGTTGATGTAGTGCGTTGTCTAAATAAAATCTGACACATGAATAAACTAATTTCTATCAAATACTATTTGTTTTCAATCCGTAAAGAGAAAAGGAAGAGTATAATTCCTGTTTCATTTCTTTAGATTGCAAAATAGACAGAATTAAGTACATTTTTAAGCAAGGTAGTGTTTCGTTTGCACCAGCTGACTATCTCTGCAGAAACGTTTTCCTAGAAGTTTTTGATGAAAAGCATTTGAGTGCATTGGAAATTTCATCTTGTACATTATTCTGTGATAGATTATAGTCATATGCACATAGTGAAGTTGTTAGATGTAGTGTAGAAAGTCAGAGTTTTGCAGTTTTGAGAAATTATAAGATGTCGGTTTCGCCGGGGAAGTGGCGCCAGTATTGAAGTTGCGATCGGCAGTTTTTCACATTTTCAGAGATTTATTTTATCAAAAATACAATTCATTGGACGCACAACACTGGATACCTTTACGTTATACATCTTGGTACCACTTAGATCTGAGAATCACGCGCTTACCTCAGACTAGATCAAACTGCCCGTTGTAAAAGTTTGAAAGTTGGACAACACATAGCTTTGGCGACTGCTCGCTCGCTCTGAAGTCATAGAAGTGCGCGGTTTTATTAAAGCGGCGCCCAAGCTGGGGGACGCTATATCCACGTGATGTGTCTCTACCAGTCACATTCTATTCTGTTGACGCTAACCCTTCTATTCTTATCCTGGCATCTGTCTGTCATTAGTATCGCTTAGTGCGTTCGATGTTCTACGGTGCTGTAATTGTTTCGATAATCTCTGGGTTGCTGTGTAACGTTGACGCGCTGAAAATGATGGATAGGTGAATATGTCACAACCCATAACCCAACTTCAGATTCCGACGGACACCCATAACCCAACTTCAGATTCCGACGGACACCCCTGATCCAACCTTAGATTCCAATGGACACCCACAACCTTATCTCAGATTCCGGCAAACACCAACGACCCAACCTTAGATTTCAATGCACACTCACGACCTAATCTTAGATTTCGCTGGACACTCACGACCTTACTTCAGATTCCAACGGACACCCACGACCTTGCCTCAGAATCCGACGGACACCCACGACCTTACCTCAGATTCTGACAGAACCCACGACACAACCTTAGATTTCAATGGACACTCATGACCCTACTTTAGATTCCAACTGACACCAACAACCCAACCTTATATTTCAATGCACACTCACGACCCAATCTTAGATTTCAATGGACACCCACGACCTTACTTCAGATTCCAACGGACACCCACGACCTTACCTCAGATTCTGACAGACACCCACGACCCAACATTTGATTTCAGTGCACACTGACGACCCTGCTTCAGATTCCGACGGACACCCACGACCCAACCTTAGATTTCAATGCACACTCACGACCCTGCTTCAGATACCGACGGACACCCACGACCTTACCTCATATTCTGACAGACACCCACGACCAAACCTTAGATTTCAATGCACACTCACGACCTAATCTTAGATTTCGCTGGACACTCTCGACCTTACTTCAGATTCCAACGGACACCCACGACCTTACCTCAGATTCTGACAGACACCCACGACCCAACATTTGATTTCAGTGCACACTGACGACCCTGCTTCAGATTCCGACGGACACCCACGACCCAACCTTAGATTTCAATGCACACTCACGACCCTGCTTCAGATTCCGACGGACACCCACGACATACCTCAAATTCATTCGGACACCCGTTATTTTATCTAGGCCACCCACATTCCTACCACAGACCAGACATTCCTACCTCGGACTCTACTTATGACATTCCTGATCCTACCTCAGACTCAAATACCCTAACTCAGATTATCTCAGACATCCAAGATCCTTCTTCAGATTCTCCTGGACACCCAAGACCCTACCTTACATTGCCGCAAACACCCAAGGCCCTACTTCAGAATCCCGCGGACATCCAAAATCATAACTTAAACCCCAACCGCCCTAACTCAGACCTATACTGGAGCCCATGGCCTTATATAATATACCCACAACCCGTCCAGAGATCCCCTCTATCCTATCTCGGACACGCATCATTCTACCTCAGATATTCCAGATTCCAAGCTGACAACCATCACATTACCTCGGATTATCTCCAGCTACAATCTTATCTCTGATCACCACACGGACATTAATTATTATATATTTTCCGCTCCCTCATTTCCAGCGAACACTAATAATCCTATCCGAAACTCCCGTCGACCCTATCTCCGACTATCGACTCTTACCCAAACTCCGCAAACTCTACCTCAGGCCGCCGCCCCCCCCCCCCACCTTACGACCCATCTGGGTCGCTTCTGTGGCCTTAGAAAATCATGTTTCGTTGTCACATGGCATAATCAAACCCCCCCCCCCCCCCCAAAAAAAAAAAAAAAAAAAAAAAAACATATGACAGCTGATCCACGCATGACTAGTGATCGTGTGAGATGGCGAAACACGACTGACCAAGCTTATCGGCATGGTACATAATAATGATGATGACTGAAGGTTATATAACCACTTACACGACCTTTTCATGGGGTCATGAACCGCAGGCATGTTCCAAGCTCAGAAACGCCTATCAAGAGTTTTCTCATTCACTACACGATTATTACTGACTCAGTGGATGTGACCGACAAGATATGTTGTATGTTACAAATGTCGGGCGTTATTTTAGGCATCTTCTCATCTTGTTCATCTTATACCTTGCGGTGTAGAGATGAAGCATAAATAAGCAGCTGGAGAGTGCCTGTTTATGGGCTTCATATATCGAGATTTCCATGGACTCTGCTATTCCCTCTATCCATCGTTTATATAGTCGGCCACTTCCACTGGTTTCATTTGGTCTGTACATCATTGCTTGTTGTTGTATACTGTCAGTTGGTAGCCTAGTAATCTGGCCGAACCATTTAACTTGCTGTTTTCTAATTAAATCTAACGCTGTTATAACCACCAATTTAGTCCTGGTTTCTTCATTTCTGATGATCTCTTTTCTTGATACATTGATTATTCTCAGGAATCTCACTTCCGTTGTTGTAATTTTTCTTTTCTCTTTATCTGTCATTGTCCAGATATGGCATTGGTAGCATATAGTTGGTAGGAAGATTGTGTTGTAGAGTATTTTAGGTATCATTGTTCATAGTTAATGGTTTAGACAACACAGCAATAGAAGGCATGGGCCCAAGATGAAGAGGCAGTGGTGGGCCAACACAACGGTGGTCACAGGGCATTTGAGAATCCCTGGGCATGTAAATGCACGTGGCAAGGGACCTGGCTAAGGAGCGAGCTTCTTTCCGAAAAATTGAGATGAGAAGGACGTTCTGCAAATTATTAGCTACGTGGTGAGGGTGGTGATCATTGTAGAAGATCATATTGTGTTATAAGAAAAGGTAATCTGGAAAAGGCTGTGACAAAGGAAGGTATTAGAGTCAATGATTAGAGTCATTAGACACAGACAATCAAACAATTTTTGGGCATGTTATGAGAAGAAATGAATTTGAGAACTTGTGACAACTGGCAATATCGAAGGGAAGAGACCAAGGGGAAGACCGAGAAGTAAATACCTGGATGGCTTGGCCACGTGGCATTGTCGAGACAAGAACACTGAGCTGATCCACGACTCTGGTGATCGAGTGAGATGGCAAAACATGACCGCCCACGCTTATCGGTATGGCACTTGATGGATGGATGGAGAGTCAAAAGGTTGTTGACTGGTTGGTTGGATGGTTGACTGGTAGGTTGATTGGTTAGTTGAATGTTTGGTTGGCTGGTTGACTGGTTTATTGACTGATTGGTTGTTTGATTGGTTGAAAAGCCTCTGGATGGATGACGAGAGTGCCAACTCGTCCGCTGTAATTACGTTCAAGTTGCCTGAGCTATAAAAAGTGCTTGCATCTATTGAAATTAGGCTGCTGTAGAGACCTTCGTTCCGATCCGGCATTGAAGTAATAATCTCTGTGGGGAATTTGTTGCAGAACTCTTCTTCTCCTCTCAGAGCGTAGACAGCAGCGGGGCAAACAATACCCCTTTAAAACTTCACATCTGTGGAGAGGCTTGGTAATCCTTGAAACATTAGATAAATTTGGAATCCAATTTGTGGACTGGCCGCACCACGGATAGATGATCAAAGATTTTGGCAGTGTAGGCCCTGATTCTGCGACGTCTGCAACCCGACAAAAGGTGGTAAATGCTGGGTGGGTTAGCCCAGTTGCGTGGAAGGCGACCAGCAGTTGAATTTATCAAGAAATAGATTGACGTAGAGGAGCAGAAATGCATGAAATACGTGACGTGTAATGATAATGATGCTGTAGAAGCTATTAATAATGATCTGGGAGATCTTTGCAGATCGTTTAAATAACATGAGAAATACATCATAGGAACGATTGACACTTAGAGAAGATAAGCGAAAGAAATAGAAATCGGAAGATACAGACAACAGGAATTGTTAAAGTTATCAGCATACTGGTGGTATTCGAACTTCTAAATGCCATTCTCTCGCTGAAGGAGCAAGTGTACTTCGAAGCACGACCATTGATTTCTAAGAATGCCAGTCAATACTTATGTTTTTTTTTCTCTGTATAAAAGTGTAAACTTAAGGCCGGGCTCCGTGGCTAAGGTCTTGCAGATTCGATTCGTGAGGCCGCTTACTTGCGTTCGAAACACAGCTATGAACGATTTGGCAGCAGACCGTGTCGCGCTGGTTTTAATGTGATGGTATGGGAGCCGGTCGTTCAGAAAGCAATGGCAAATTACTAATCGTAAACTTGCCAAGACATCAGATGATGTTGACAGCTATGTCCTGTAAATAGGTTATGGAACACACACACACACAAAACCTTAGCAGTAACCAGAACCAAACGGAATGTTCATACGTGTGGACAGTGCTGAAATGGCCAGGGTGCAAGCTTGCCTGATGGGAAGTGGGGCCTTGTGGGGCTCTGATGAGGTGGGCCCTTTAACTGATTAAGTGACATGGGACGATTAATCGTTTAAAGCGACTTCCCTTATCTGCCATAGGCGTATATACAGTAGGCTTCCCCATGCAACCCCCTTTAATTTGATATATAATACAACAATGACTATTAATAACTTTTAAGTCATAACTGTGACACACCCCTACTTCTCATTTTCCACCATTCGTTTTTGTTTGGTCCAGACCTACTAATTGTTTTGCACTGAATCTATTAAACATTAGACCAGGGGTCACCATATTATGACCCGTGAGGCCGGATCCGGTCCGCGACGTAAATTCATCAGGCCCGTCGACGGTTCTCGAATTTGTTTGATAAAACGTATGAAATACGAGACGTTGTGATACTGCCGTTAAGCGGAAGGGAGTATGTGTAACTGCTGAGCATGACCATTGAGCCCTTCCATGTGATACAGGCTAAAGTAATAACCACTGAAACCGAACTTGCACAACACGACACGGAGATGGCTTTTTCACTGCCTACTTTACTACGACTCTACACTTGACATGTCAATAACACAACCAGTTGCTCCACAGAAAAGTCACAAATATACCTAACAATGTCTACACATTCTATTCTACAAGAGGGGCGTTATATTAGCCATGTTCCAGTAACAAGAACTGTGTCCGACCATGACGCTCGCTTGAGTCTAACTGATCTACGGTGACGTCTTGTGCTTGCACCAAAACGTCTTGCACACTTTTCATGCATTTGTAAACAATGCCGTGCAAAGTGTGTCTTACAATCCTCTCGCATTTCACGTCTTGTCACAGGACTGTGCAAGACTCTACCTGTATTCAATAACCCATAGCCTGACCCAGGTCCATGGCAGATACAATTTAAATTTAAATATTATATTTAGAATACTAGGAGATCTTCACACGTGCAGAGGTCTTCTGGCTGCTATGTGCATTAAATTTACCATTTAAAATTGTAAATTATTGCATCTAGATTTTCTTGTGTATTGCAACGTTTGCTTATTTCACGCCATCCCAAGTCCTTCTCTAGTTCGTAATAGCTTCGCTTACTCTCTGACGTTACCATGGCTTCCATGGCAACACACATAAACACGCATCTTTCCAGCACCCAAATGCGCCTGGCTGACAACACAGGTGCGAAGCTCCAGAAATATTTACTTCTTTTTGCCTGTCATCCATTTTATAGGTATGTAACAAGGTATGTTTTGTTTGACAGTGATAGGTAAATGAACTACAAGTGTGAAAAGGGGCAATAAAATAGCAAAAATATCATGCCAATATCAATGCCATAGAAGCCTCGTGCCATAGAAGCCTTGTGTTATTACGAAAATATTATTTCCAGCTCAGAAAAATTCCCCAGTCAAGGTGTCAATCGAGTTGGTCTCTAGGCCAGTGTTTTTCAACCTTTCTGCTGGAGCAGATCCTTACGCAAATGTTTACGTTACTCAAGGAACACTGTGCGATGATCCAAGTGTCTGTCATACTTTATGTAATAAACTAGAAGGACAGAAATGTTGCATTTAGGCGATTTAGGTCTGTGTTGGTGGAACCCCCGGCTGCCACTCGCGGAACCCCGGTTCAAAAAACTCTGCTCTATGCTGTTTATTTAGGCCGGCCCTATTTATATATTTTGCAAACTTTATTGTGTGATATATTCTATTACTAAATGAACCTATAAACGTTGTATGCACCTTTGGTAAGCCGTTCACCAGTGATCCACAGTCCTCTGTTTTTCTTGTGTTTAATAGGATTTTAATTATGTTTCTAATTCAATGTCTTTTTCATTTTCAGATCCAGGTTACTTCAGCCTTCATTATGGCTATTAAGACAAGAAAAGTGGACGCTGAGTGTTGCGATTTCAATGAAGAATTGGGAGTAAAGTACTTATTTGTGGAAACAAAGGACCAGAAAACCAGCTGCGTAATATGCAGCGAAAGTGTTGCCGTTTTTAAAGAGTAAAATCTTCGGCGTCACTATCTATCAACATATGCAAAGTTTTCTGGAAAGTTACTATCTGAGAAATATGAGTCCTTTAAACGTGGTTTAGAAACAAAGAAATTTCTTTACGAAAACGTTTGCTGAAAATGAATCTGTCACTCGTAAAAGTTACAAAATAGTGCATGAGAAGGCAGAACTAGGAAAACCGTTTACTGATGGCAACTTCATCATAGAGTTATGATAGAGCCAGTAAATGACTTGTGTCCTGAGACAGCCGATTTGTTTGAAACTATAAGCCTTTCGACAAGTTCATTTGTGCGGAGAACAGAAGAACTTGGAGAGAACATAGTACTACAGATACGCGAGAAAGCTAGGAACTTGTTATGGTATTCTCTGGTGCTGGATGAGTCTACTGATTTCTCGAGTACGTCATAACTTCTCGTTTTCATTCGTGGTGTAAATTTGGACTTTCAGATAACAGAAGAGTTGGTATCCGTTTGCAGCATGCATGGAACAACAACTGGAAAAGTCATTTTCGTGAAAGTGCAATTTTTTTTTTTGGCAAGACATCAAGACCTTCAGTTGAATCAGCTTCAAATGTGTTACAGCTGATGGAGGAAAAACATAGCTCGAGTGAGGAAGGGTCTGGCGGGATAGATCATGACTCAGTTGGAAGATTTGGAAATTCCGGCGCTCTGTTCATACATTGCATCATACGTCAGCAAGCACTCTGTGCGAAAGACTTAGATATTTCTTGTGTACTGATGCTAGTCGTTTCTTCTGTGAACTTAATTCGGGACATTCATTCAATCACCGTCAGTTCCAGGCTTTTCTTGAGGAAATTTATTCTGAATTATGTGACTTGCCTTATCATACATCACTGAGGTGGCTCAGCTGTAGCAAAGTCCTGTTTCGTTTTTACAAGCTCCGAAGCGAAATAGATGGTTTCCTCACTGAAAAAGATAGAGCTGGCCCACAGCTGTCAGATCCTACCCTGCTGTCAAAGTTGTCATTTTTGGTTGACATCACATCCAACATGAATGAACCGATCTTGAAACTTCAGGGAAAGGATAGCCTCGTCTTTGATCTCTACAGAATCATAAAGGATTTCGGAGAAAGCTGTCATTATTTGAAGCACAACTAGAAGGAGAAAATGTTTCTCAATTTCATTGTTTAATGGTGGTGTGCTCTCGATGTTCAGAAAAAAATTATTCGTAAATTGAAGAAGCACTTTTGGAGAGATTTTCAGATCTTGACAGAATTGAGAGTGACATTCTTTTGTTCCAGAATCTGTTTGATTTTAACCTTGATGATGTGCAAGTTGAACTACATTTGGAACTCATTGATTTGCAAGCACATGACATGTTGAAAGAGAAGCACAGAGAAGGAAAATTTGTTGAATTTCACCGCTGCTTACCTGATGTTGAGTATCTGAAACTGAAGAAATTTGCCGATGGTATGGCAGCAGTGTTTGGAACAACTTATATTTGCGACTAAACATTTTCAAAAATGAAGTATGTGAAGTCAATACATCGAACGAGTTTGAATTATTAACATTTGAAAGCAATTCTCTTGATTGGATGCAGCAATTCCAAACCACACATTGATTATATCTTGAAAGCCAAATTTCAGTTTAACAAATTTCACTAGCCTTGTTTTTTTGCTGCTTACTTTGTGCGATTCGGATATGGGCATACTAGGTCTGATGTAACTATTTTTTTGCTAACGTCGCCTTCAGTGATAACTTTTTTAAAGTAAATAAATATGTTGGTTGTCTTCGTGTGTGTGTGTGCGTGCGTGCGTGCGTGCGCGTGTGTGTGTATGCGTGTGTGTGGTGTGTGACTGTGTATGTGTGTGTGTGTGTGTGTGTGTGTGTGTGTGTGTGTGTGTGTGTGTGTGTGTGTGTGTGTGTGTGTGTGTGTGTGTGTGTGTGTGTGTGTGTGTGTGTGTGTGCCACTCATCCATTATTAACATGGAATGCTAAACTTAATTTTTCTACTTTTTTCCCAGAGCTTTCGTTCTGGCTTGCAAGTATTGTACAGAATGATTATGCGGCCCGCGCTCGTCATTTTGTCTGCTATCCGGCCCACTGTGGAAAAAAGTTCGGTGACCCCTGCATTAGACAATACATTTAAACTCTTAATGTATTTTTTTTAACCCCTTCTCGTGTCAACCAGTGTTTTTGTACCCAGTCAGAAACCTGTGAGTAGATGCATAATGAGAAGAGAGGCACAGAAACCATCTTGAAGACTGGGAAAATATGAAGCAGACGAAAATTAGAGGAGATGGCTTGAAGGGGAGAATGGGTAAGAGGTATCGTGGCTTTGAGGTACTTCTGCCTCCTCTAACTAGAGCCGATCTAGAAGGATTTAAGGCTTTTATAGCATGAGTTGTTACCTAACCAGAGGGTAAAGTACCTCACAGGTTCGGAAGTCCAGCTTTGTTTAGAATAAGGGCAAAATCTTAGAAGGACCCGTGTGGATGTTAAAATTATCTGAACTACTGGAAATACCAATTTAATAATAAAGTAAAAAGGGAAATAATCACCTATATCTTATAAGAGAAATAATAAGGCTTCTAAATATTGCTTAATTAGCAAAGAATATTTATAACTTTTTAATCTTATAACATACAATCGCTAGTGACATATTTGGAGGCAAGTGCAATGTTTTCATGCACTGAGAAAGGGGAAAAGGTTTTCTAAGAAAAATTACTTTCGAGTAAATTTACTTCATTGATAATGAGATACTGTATCTTGGTATCTGGAAATAAAAAATATATTAAGATACTTAACGTTTAATAGTCATCTATGTCTGCTTGCACGTATTTTCGCGCTGGCGAAAGACCGTGCAAGTCTCGGCATTTTGGCGCAAAACAAAAAGTGTCATGTTCATTTACAACTCACTAGAGCAGGGGTGTCAAACTCAATCACTCAGCGAGCCAAAACTCAAATCATACGTAAGGTTGCGGGCTGAACAGGATAAACATTCAATAAGCCGAAAATTAAACCCTTTTTATGTTGTACATTTTATCATTAATACAAATTAAAACAGAAAAAAGCGCTGCGCAGTGTCAATCGTGTCATTACTTCCATCGACAGCAAGGAAGAATGCAACATAGTCTTCGCCTTTTTCGATCAGCTGTGTTTTCACATCAGTGACCATCTCACAAACCCGATCAACAACCATTTTTCTGCTAATGCCTACCTTTGCAAACATCTGCTTTCTGTCTGAACACAAGACGTCACACACTTTCAACATGCAGCGCTTCAGAAACTTTCTTTCTTTAAACGGTCTGCCTGATTTTCCGATCTCCACCGTCACAATAAAACTTGCTTTCACAGCAGCTTCATTTTGTGATTTCGCTTTGGTGAAAAGCATCTGCTGGTATGTTAGATGCCTCTTCAATTCCTCTACCTTCTGTAGTTTCTGTTCTGCGTTCAGGCGGTTTAACTTGTCTTGATGTTTAGTCTCGTAGTGCCGTCTCAGATTATATTCTTTGATCACAGCCACATTATTTCCACAAATTAGACACAGGTTTACCGCCAATATCAGTAAGCATATATTCAGCCCCCCAGCGGCTTTAAAAGGCTTTTTTTTTTTTCAGAATCAACTGTTCTCTTGGTCATTGTGAGAAAAGATTGTGCATCTACTGACAGACGTTTGATTGATATCAGATAAGCCGTAGCGGGGAAATGTGATGTAATATCCGGGCACTACACTACTTTCATTTCTTTTGCGCCAATTCAAAACGATCAAGTGAACGTTGCTAGGTCACTATAACGACGAGCATCCACTCATCACACAACATTTATTTTCGCTTATTTTGATTGAAGCGAGAATGCTCCCAGCAATGCAAGGAATTTGATTTGCACTTTATATCGTGGCCATTAAAAAATAATTTTGTCTAAAATTCTCTCTCGGGCCGAATATATTTGTACTTCGGTTGAGACCTCTCGGGCTTGCTATGATTGAACGCCGGGCCTGATGTAGCCCGCTGGCCTTGAGTTTGACACATGTGCACTAGAGCGTCACCATTGAATTTGATATGGGCCATCAACACCAAACATGTGATTCTTCACCTCTGTATCTATGTGACCCAGATAGGGAAGCCATATTTTAATGGAAATGATAATTTATAGGTTATTGCCGAAGTTCACGGCAATCAATGTACTGCTATCTCCTGAAAGCACGAGATAGATCAAGATAAAATGTGTGTGTGCGAGCGCGAGCGAGCGAGCGAGCGAGCGAGAGAGAGAGAGAGAGAGAGAGAGAGAGAGAGAGAGAGAGAGAGAGAGAGAGAGAGAGAGAGAGAGAGAGAGAGAGAGAGAGATTGACAGGTGTAACAAGCATTCCGCTTGTGGAGGTAGAAATAAAGCATATTTAAGGGAGGTGGAAATAAAGCATATGTAAGGAATGTGTATTTACATCCACTTTGCCATAAAAATATTATTTTTATCAATTATTATATCAATTTATCATAAATGTATATGTATGTATTTGTTTTATTCACACATGTGATACTTAAAACTAACAAACGGCAACTCTCTGTGATATACACAAACAAAAGAAACACATTACACCTTGTAAATATACATTGCTTTGTATGAAATAAACGTTTGAAAAAAAAATACTATTGCTTCTCGAACATTTAGCTAAGATCAAAGTGTAGTACTCAATACTGCACTTGATCTGGCCAGGGGTCGAGAGTTCAATCAAACCTCACAACACCTCACAGAAGCTGTGGGCCTGGGGGGTCAATGCGGGCCCACAATAGAACCATGTGGACGCGGGGGCCTCAGAGTATCGCTCTATCCTTTCGGGGAACCGCTAGCCCTTAAAAACAAAAAAACAAAAAAAAAACAAATGTTACTAAAGATTTCCGTAGAGAAGAGCAATAAAATAAGTCTAAAGACTATTTTTCAAACCCTACTCTGTAGGGTATTCCTTCCATCATCCATCATGTGCCATGCCGATAAGCGTGGGTGGTCATGTTTTGCCATCTCATTCGACCACCAGAGTCATGGATTAGCTCCGTGTCCCTGTCTCGATCATGCCACGTAGCCAAGCCATCCAGATATTGACTTCTCGGTCTTCCCCTTGGTCTGTTCCTTTCGATCTTGCCAGTTGTCACCAAGTTCTACAAGTCATTTCTTCTCATAACATGCCCAAAAATTTTCACTGTCTACGTCTAATTTCTCTAATCAGTTTACGATCTTCATTTGTTTCTTGGTTTTTCTGTCTGTCCATCGTATTCTCTGCATTTTCCTCCGAAACCACATTTCCACAACCATAAGATGTTTTTCAGCTTGACTGCTCTTTGTCCACACTTCACATCCATACAATGAACAGGCTCTATGTATCCTCTCAACACTCTTTTTCTCGTTTCAATTGAACTTTTTATTGGTCAGTATGTTTTTCATCTTGAAAAAGGCTACATTCGCAATGGCAATTCTTGTTCTAATCTCTTCAAGGCATCTCCCATCAGATGTTATGATTGTTCCGAGATAACTGTACCGATTAAATTGCTTAAGAATATGCCCATTTATCGTATATCACATTGTGGTGTTTCCTTCTTCCCAGTGACGACCATAATCTGTATCAAAAATTACGATTGGGCTTTAGAGTGCTTTGAAATGCAGATGATTGGGATTCATATCCCGACGTCTGGAAAAAAATAACATTGGCTAAGATCAAAGTGTAGTACCGCTTCATCTTGCCAGGGGACGGGATGATCACCTGTCACACAGGTACTGGGGAACTCACGAGGAAACCACGAGCCCTTCAAATATTTTTAAAAAAAAACGTTTATGGGATTTATGTAGACAAATACAAAATTAGAGGAAAGGCCATTTATATTGTTTGTAAATGGTATTCACTTTGAACAAATAGTTCTCTTCTCTCTCTCTCTCTCTCTCTCTCTCTCTCTCTCTCTCTCTCTCTCTCTCTCTCTCTCTCTCTCTCTCTCTCTCTCTCTGTGGGATAGTGTGGGAGTTTGATCATAATAGTAGGTTGGGGGATCGGGGGATGTGTGTGTGGGTGGATTCGTGATGTGTGTGGGTGGGCTCAGGATGTGTGGGTGGGAGGGGTGGGTTTGTGTGGGTGGGTGGGGGATTGTGTGTGGGTGGGAGGGGGATTGTGTGTGGGTGCGTGCGAGATGTATGGGTGTATGGGGAGGTGTGTTTGTGGGTGGGGATGTGTGTTTGTGTAGGTGGTTGTGGGCGAGTGGGTGGAGGAGGATATGTTGGTGGATGATTGATGGTGGGTTATGGGATGGGTGTGGGTATATGTGTGGGTATATGTGGTGGGTGGGAGATGTGTGCAGGTGGGGGGTGGTTGTGGGTTTGGGGATGTGTGTGTGGGTGAGGGATGTGTATGGGTGTGGGATGTTTGGGTGGATGGGTGGGGAGTGTGTGTGGGTGAGAGATGTGTGGGTGAATGTGTGTGGGGGGGTGTGGGTTGGGGGAGGGGTGCGTGTTGGGTGTGGGTGATGGATTTGGAGATGTGTGTGTGTGGGTGGGGGATATGTCTGGCTGGGTGGGGGTGTGTGTGGCTGAATGAAGGATGTATGTGTGGGTAGTGAGGGTGATTGTAGTTGGGGGATGTGTGGATGGGTAGGAGATGTGTGGATAGATGTGTGTGTGGGTGAGAGATGTGTCTCTGGGATGTGTGTGGGTGTGGTATTGTGTGGGAGGGGAGCTGGGTGTGGTTAAATGATGTTTGTGTGGGTGGGTGAAGGTGTGGTTGGGTTTGTGGGTGGGTGAAGGACGTGTGTGAGGGTGGGGGATGTGTGCTTAGATGGGTGGTTGGGATGTGTGAGATAGGAGATGTATGTGTTGATGAGTGGGTAAGGGATGTGTGGGTGTTAGTGGTTGAGGGATAAGTACGTGTGTCTAGGGATGTGTGAGGGGATGAATGTATGGGTTGTGTGTGCGTGGATGGGAGGTGTGTGTTTGTGAATGGGGAATGTGTTGGTGGGTGGGGATGTGTGTGAGGTATGTTTGTATGGGTGGGGAGATTGTGCATGGGTGGGGATGTGTGTGTGTATATGGGTAGGGGTGTGTGGTTAAGGGATGTGTGGCTGGGGGAATGGGTGGATGGAGGATGTGTGGTTGGGTGGATGATGTGTGGTTGGGTAGAGGATGTGTGGGTGAGTGATTGTATATGAGTAAGGGTGTGTGGTTAAGGGATGTTTGGTTGGGGGATGGGTGGGTAGAGGATGTGTGGATGGGTAGAGGATATGTGGGTGGGTGAGTGTGTGCAGGTTAGGAGATGGTGGGGGATGTTTGTAGGTGCGGACTCGGGATCTGTGAGTGGGCTGGGGGAGATGGGAGATTATGTGGGTGAGTGCGGAATTTGTGAGTGGGTAGGTGCGGAATATGTGAGTTGACGGGGAGACATGTGTGTGGCTGAGGAATGTGTGTTTAGTTGGGTGGTTGGAGGTGTGTGGGTGGAGGAGGATATTGGGTGAGTGATTGTTGGTGGGAAATGGGACGGGTAGAGGATATGTGAGTGGGTGGGGAGATGTGTGGGTTATTGTATGTATGTGTGCTTGGGTTGTGGGTGGATGGGATGTGTGGTGGGTGAGAGGTGTGTGTGGGTGGGGAGATGTGTAGGTGTAGGGATGTGGTGGATGGGTGGGGGAATGTATTGTATGTGTGTGTGGTTGGGTGGGGAAGTTGGAGTGAATGGGGGATGTGTGGGTGGGTGGTGGATGTGTCTCATAACATAGTAATATGCATTGTTTATGTTTACAAAATTCATGTGACAATGTTTTTTTCCTATGCACTGTTGATGAAAGAAAGATGAATGATTGGAAGGGCCGAATGTAAGACGGGCCTCCGTGCCCAATTTGTTACCCTTTGAAAATAAAGTCTGTTCGTTCGTTCTCTCTCTCTCTCTCTCTCTCTCTCTCTCTCTCTCTCTCTCTCTCTCTCTCTCTCTCTCTCTCTCTCTCTCTCTCTCTCTCTACAAAATGTATATGTACAATGTTCTCCTTTTTCTTTACAATTTTGCGAGAATACTCACAACAATCGTCACTGTATGTGTGTGTAAAGTGTGGGAGTTAGTTCATAATAGTAGGTTGGGGATGTGTGTGTGGGTGGATTCGTGATGTGTGTAGGTGGGCTCAGGATGTGTGAGTGGACGGGGTGGGATTTGTGGGTGGGTGCGGGATTTGTGTGTGGGTACGTGCATGATGTATGGGTTGGCAGGGAGATGTGTGTGTGTGGGTGGGGATTGTGTTTGGTTAAGCGGTTGTGGGTGAGTGGGTTGTGGAGGATATGTGGGTGGATGATTGTTAGTGGGTTATGGAATGGGTAGGGGATATATGTGTGGGTGGGGAGATGTGGGGGTTATATGGTGGGTGAGAGATGTGTGCAGGTGGGGGTAGTTGTGGGTGTGGGGATGAGTGTGTGCGTGAGGGATGTGTATGGGTGCTGGATGTTTGGGTGGGTGGGTGGGGAGTGTGTGTGGGTGGGTGGATAAGGGATGTGTGGGTGAATGTGTGTGGGGTTGTGGGGATTGTGTGGGTTGGGGGAACGGTGCGTGATGGGTTGTGGGTGATGGATTTGGGGATATGTGTATGTGGGTGGGAAATATGACTGGGTGGGTGGGGGTGTATGTGGCTGGATGGCGGATGTATTGTGGGTAGTGAGGGTGGTTGTAGGTGGGGAATGTGTCGGTGGGTAGGAGATGTATGGGGAGATGTGGGTGAGGGATGGGTCTTTGGGATGTGTGTGGGTGTGGTGTTGTGTGGGAGGGGAGATGGGTGTGGATAAAGGATGTGTGTGGGTGGGTGGGGGTGTGGTTGGGTGTTGGTGTGCTGATGGGTGAAGGGTGTGTGTGAGAGTGGGTGATGTGTGTTTAGATGGGTGGTTGGTGTGTGTGAATGTGGGTGGGAAGATGGGAAATGTGTGTGTTGATGAGTGGGTGAGGGATGTGTGGGTGTTAGTGGTTTAGGGATAAGTACATGTGTGAAGGGATGTGTGAGGGGATGAGTGTATGGGTGGGGGAATGTGTGTGTGGGTTCGTTGTGTGTGCGTGGATAGCAGGTGTGTGTTTGTGAATGGGGGATGTGTTTGTGGGTGGGGATGTGTGTGACAGATGTGTGTGGGTAGGGAGATGTGTGTGTGGGTGGTGATCTGTGTGTATATGGTTAGGGGTATGTGATTAGGGGTTTGTGGCTGGGGGATGGGCGGGTGGAGGATGTGTCGGTTGGGTAGAGGATGTGTGGGTGGGTGATAGTATATGGGTAAGGGTGTGTGGTTAAAGGATGTGTGGTTAAATGATGTTTGGTTGGGGGATGGGTGGGTGGAGGATATTGGGTGGGTAGAGGATATGTGGGTGGGTGATTGTGTGTGGGTTAGGAGATGGTGGGGGATGTTTGTATGGGTGGACTCGAGATCTGTGAATGAGCTGAGGGAGATGGGATTTTATGTGGGTGGGTGCGGAATTTGTGTGTGGGTAGGTGAAGGATATGTGAGTTGGTGGGGAGATGTGTGTGTGTGTGTGGGGGGTGATGTGTGGTGAGGGATGTGTGTTTGGTTGGGTGGTTGGAGGTGTGTGGGTGGAGGAGGATATGTGGGTGGGTAATGGGACGTGTGGAGGATACGTGAGTGGTTGGGGAGATGTGTGTAGGTGGGCCGATGTGTGTGGGGGGATGTGTAGGTTGGGGAATTTATGTGTGCTTGGGGTGTGGGTGGATGGGATTTGTGGTGGGTGGGTGGTGTATTTGGGTGGGGCGATGTGTAGGTGTGAGGATGTGGTGGATGGGTGGAAGCATGTGTGTGTATCTGGGCTGTGTGTGTGGTTGGGTTGGGGAGTTTGGCGTGAATGGGGGATGTGTGGGTGGGTGATGGATGTGTCTCATAACATGGTAATATGCATTGTCTATGTTTACAAAATTCATTTGACAATGTTTTTTCCTATGAACTATTGATGAACAAAAGATGAGTGATTGGAAGGGCAGAATGTAAGACGGGCCTGCGTGCCCAATTTGTTACCCTCTGAAAATAAAGTCCGTTCGTTCTTTCGTTTGTTCTCTCTCTCTCTCTCTCTCTCTCTCTCTCTGTCTCTCTCTCTCTCTCTCTCTCTCTCTCTCTCTCTCTCTCTCTCTCTCTCTCTCTCTGTCAAATGGTGCATTGCTTTCTAACAACCAGCCCCCTCCACCCCTATTTCTTTAACATACGTATCTCCTATAGTAATAAATCATACAATTCAACTGCGAATAGAGAAAAATTATATTCGCAGTAGAATTGCGGGAAGTAACAAACATGTCACAGCGTCTGCTCACTAGTCAATTTTAGTTTGAGCCATTAAGAAGTCTAAGAAGCTGGTTAATTTAAATGGAATGTTCACTGTTGCGAGTTTAATTCTGCCGAATTCTCCGTAATTTTTAATGAATCACCCTTCTTTTTATTTCTGTCATCTTCTGGCATCCCGTTTTATTTTTACATTACGTTAGTCCTGTTTAAATATCAAGAATAATTTTCCAGAACTGGTATCCCCAATACAAATAACGATCCCTACAAATAATTGTGTCCCCAGGCGAGTTCAAGAATTGTCAACTTTCGTTTCTGTACACTTACTGTTACCAGGCATCCATGTTTGTTTACGTTACCAACCTACTTTGTATGTCCTGATAATTCTGGTCCAAGCTGACAGTGACAGTAATATGCTTCGATCATCACACTTTATTCACATGCTTCGAATTTCTCAGTTCTATATTTTTGTTCCTAATGTTTAATATTTTTACGTATTTGCTGAAAATTTTTTTTTTATTTCACCGACGAGGAATCGAACCTCGAGATCCCGCGTGACAGGCGGAGACACTTGTCACTACGCTACTGAAGAAAGGTTAACATATCAACAAACATTTATAACTATCTGACCCGGCCCGGCTTCGCCCAGACCCTGGTGGGGAGCATCTCATTTAATTCATATAAGTAGTCATATAAGTTCCCGTTCCGACTATCTATCTGTCTGTCTGACCCGGCCCGGCATCGCCCAACTCCTGGTGGGGAGAATCTCATTTAATTCATATAAGTAGTCATATAAGTTCCCGTTCCCGACTGTCTGTCTGTCTGTCTGTCTGTCTGTCTGTCTGTCTGTCTGTCTGTCTGTCTGTCTGTCTGTCTGTCTGTCTGTCTGTCTGTCTATCTATCTGTCTGTCTGTCTGTCTGACCCGGCCCGGCCCATGGTGGAGAGCATCTCATTTAAATTATATAAGTAGTCATATAAGATCCCGTTCCCGACTATCTGTCTGACTGTCTGTCTGTCTTGGGTAAATGGAGGAGGGAGGAGGAAGAGGGAGGTGGAGGGAGGGAAGAGGAGGGAGGAGGAGGGAGGAGACAGGAGGAGTAGGGAGGAATAGGAGGGAGGAGGAGGGATTAGGAGGAGGAGGGGAGGTGTAGTGTGGAGGAGGAGGCGAGGAGGAGGGAGGATGAAGAGGGAGGAGGAGGGAGAAGGAGGGAGGAGGAGAACGCAGGAGGAGAAGGGAGCAGGAGGAGGAGAGGGAGGAGGAGGGAGGAGGAGGGAGGAGGAGGAGAGAGTAGGAGGATGGAGGAGGCGGAGGGAGAAGGAAGAGGGAGGAGGAAGAGGGAGAATGAGGAGGGAGAAGGAGGAGAAGGAGGGGGAGGAGGGGAGGAGGAGGAAGGAGGAGGGGGAGGAGGGAGGAGGAGGAGGAGGGAGGAAGAAGGAGGAGGAGGGAGGAAGAAGGAGGAGGAGGGAGAAGGAGGGATGAGGAGGAGGAGGGATGAGGAGGAGGAGGGAGGAGGAGGAAGAGGGAGGAGGAGGAATGTGAAGGGAGGAGGAGGTAGAGGGAGGAGGAGGAGGGAGGAGGAGAAGGGAGGAGGAGGGATGAGGAGGAGGAAGAGGGAGGAGGAGGGAGGAGGTAGAGGGAGGAGGAGGAGGAGGAGAGGGAGGAGGAGGAAGGAGGAGGGGGAGGAGGAGGGAGGAAGAAGGAGGAGGAGGGAGAAGGAGGGATGAGGAGGAGGAGGGAGGAGGAGGAAGAGGAATGTGAAGGGAGGAGGAGGGATAGGGGAGGGGAAGAGGAAGAGTGTAGGAGGAAGAGTGGAGAGGAGGAGGGAGGATGTAGAGGGAGGAGGAGGGAGGAAAAGGGAGGAGGGAGGAGGAGAGAGGAGGAGGAGGGAGGAGGTAGGAGGAGGAGGAAGAGGGAGGAGGAGGGAGGAGAAGGAAGGAGGAGGAAGAAGGAGGAGGAAGAGGGAGGAGGAAGATGGAGGAGGGAGAGGGAGGAAGAGGGAGGAGGAGGAAGGAGGAAGAGGGAGGAGGAGGAGGGAGAGGGAGGAGGGAAAGAGGAAGAGGGTAGGAGGAGGAGGGGAGAGGAGGAGAAGGAGGGAGAAGGAGAAGGAGGAGGAGGGAGGAGGAGGGGATAGGAGGAGGGAGGAGGCAGAGGGAGAAGAAGGAAGGAGGAGGAGGAAGGAGGGAGAGGAAGGAGGGAGAATGAGGAGGGGAGGAAGGAAAGGGAGGTGGAAGAGGATGAGGAGGGAGGAGGAAAGAGGTAGGGGGAGGAGGAGGTAGAGGGATGAGGAGGAGGAAGGAAAGGGAGGAGGAAGAGGAGGAGAAGGGAGGAGGAGGGTGGAGGGAGGAGGAGGAGGTAGAGGGAGGAGGAGGGAGGAGGTAGGAGGAGGAGGAAGAGGGAAGAGGGAGAAGAAGGGAGAAGGAGGAGTGAGGATGATGAGGGAGAAGGAGGCAGGAGGAGGAGGAGGGAGGCAGGAGGAGGAGGAGGGATAAGGAGGGAGAGGGAGGAGAAGGGAAGATGAGGGAGGAGGGGGAGGAGGCGGAGGGAGTAGGAGGGAGGAGGATGGAAGAGGAGGGGAGAGGAAGAGGGAGAAGAAAGAGGGAGAAGGAAGAGGGAGTCGGGAGAGGGATGAGAGGGAGGAAGAAGAGGAGGAGGGTGGAGGGAGGAGGTAGAGGGAGGAGGAGGGAGGAGAAGAGAGGAGGAGAGAGTTCGCCATTCCGAATTCATACTCGTCTAGTTCTTCCCTTCTACACGACTGTAGATAACTTCCTTATACATAAAAAGATGAATTGTTATTGATATTGCCGTGGCATGGAGGAATATCAGCAGCAGAGTTGATCCAAAAAACCAAAGACTGAGATCTACGGAGAGCCATGAACGCCTACGCCAGCCGGCACGGCACTTGATGATGATGATTGCCGTGTGACGATTCTGTGTAGTCACGTCATTTTCTTCCCTTTCCCTAGCGTTTTGGTTCGGGGATTCTTTCATCATCATCATCATATATTTACGTACGTATTTTGGGAGGGGAGGAGGGAGGAGGAGGAAGAAGAAAAAAAAACTATGACAGTTGACAGCTCTGGAATGAAAGGAAGGTGTGTAGAAAATTTCATCTCAATCGGATGGGCCGTTCGCGAACAAATAAAGGACATACATATTTACATATTTACATACATACACTTTGTTTTATAGATATAGATAATAAATATAGCTACACGCATAGGAATAATTACGTGACCTACTTCTACTGAGAATATAATTTTTTTTCCATTCGCAATTCTATTGCGAATAGTCACCTCGATTAAGAAATGAATGGTCCGAAATTCTTGGGGAAGAGGGTGGTCATCTGATGATCGGAAGGCCCCTGCCGTGTTTGCTCCGCGTAAGAGCTACGACTATGATCAAACATTCTGCTGAATTAACCATATAGCTAAAAGCAAAACACATAGATGAGCAATGAGATGGGGACATAAATATCTAATATTCTTATAAGGGAGGCAACTAGCATTTAAAAAAATCAATTGCTTAGCTATAATATTATTAATTATTTAAAATAAATATCTCTCCGTTGTGTCTGATAAATAAAACTAACAATTCGGAAGTCGGAAATTGTAACACAGAAAAGAATTCTTTTACACTACTTAGGAAATGTGTCTTTAATCTTTACTTACTTAAATTTTATAAACAACTTTGATGTTTCACATTTATTGATTAAGAGTCAATTGTGTACTTTCAATGTTCACATCACATCGTATGTCTACATCTATTCCCCCTCTGTGGGGGAAAGCATTTTTTTACTGTCCTCTTAAGGCCACATACAATTTAAAAGAAATTAACCACACACCTCCCTAACTTTGATAACATTTAGAAAGAAATGGGAAGACAGAATATTCACATGTTAGGTATATCTGAGACCAGAGGGCTTTCACGTCCGAGGAATATAGCAATAATCCATTCTGGTGGAGAGAAAAACAGTCAGAGGTAGCAATTATAATGGTTATAGAAATATTAGAAGAACAATGTGGGTTTGTAAAAGGCAAGGGTTCAATAAATGCTGTATATATGCTGAGAAAATTAATTGAATGTTCTGTAAAAGGAAACAAACACCCACATCTATGCTGTATTGACCACCCAAAGGCTTTCTATAAAGTAAGACATGCCAATATGATAAAGATGCTTGCAGATCTACAAATTGATGGGGATAGACTTTAGACCTGTAAAAAAAATACATATATTGGAAGCAACAAGCTACCATAAGGATTGATAAGGAAGTAGGTCAATATCAGCCTATTAAGAGAAGTGTGAGACAGACACGAATAATGTTTCCAGATCTTTTTTCCCTGTGCAGTGAAAATTGTTTCAGGAATGTAGAAGATATAAAAGGAGCCATCATTTGGGGACATAACATCAATAACATTAGATGTGCGGATGATACAGTATTGATTGCAAACATTGAGCAGCATCTGCAACATATGGTAGATGTGATTGTTGCACACAGTGAATAACTGAGGTTAGAATTACATTGTAAGAAGATACAAATTATCGCCGTCACTAGGAAGAAGGAAGTACCACAATGTAACATACAGGTAAATGGGAATATTCTTAAACAATTCAATCGGAATAATTATCGATAGTCGTAACATCTGATGGGAGATGCCTTGAAGAGATTAGAACAAGAATCGCCACGGCGAAGGTAGCCTTATGCAAGATTAAAACACATACTGGCCAAATAAAAATATGCCAATTGCAATGAGAAAAAGAGTGTCGAGGTGCTATATATAGAGCCTGTACTTTTGTATGGATGTGACGCTTGGACAATGAGCAGTCAAGCTAAAAAAACATCTGATGGCTGGGGAACTGTGGTTTCTGAGGAGAATGCAAACAATACCTGGGACAGACAGAAAAACCAATGACCAAGTACTACAAGTAATAAGTGAAAATCGTAAATTGATTAGAGAAATTAGACGTAGACAGTCAAAATGATTTGGGCATGTTATAAGAAGAAATGGATTGGAGAACTTGGTGACATCTGGCAAGATCGAAGGGAAGAGACCAAGGGGAAGATCGAGAAGTAAATACCTGGATGGCTTGGCCATGTGGCATGGTCGAGACATGAACACTGAGCTGATCCACGACTCAGGTGATCGAGTGAAATGACGAGTCGTGACCGTCTACGCTTTCCGGCATGGCACATGATGGATGGATTTTAAAGGTTACTGTGTTGAAAGAATTTTGGGGAAATTCACAATGGATTCTACTCAGGTGCGCCGTGTTACCGAGATGAGATAGTTTACCTGCGTTTACCCAAGGGAGTAAACTTATACAAGTTTCTGCGGTAAATGTCGGCATATGAAGGCAATTCTCCCATAGCTACACCAAAGAAAATGAACAAACCAGACATCCCTACAGGGAAGACAAACGACCAACGACAGACCATAGAAGAAGACGACAACGTATCGTTAAGAAAATTATTCATCGCCACTGACACAGAAGAAGAAGAGAATCCGGAAACGGCCAAAACACATCGAACAGCTACACACACTCTATTTTTATTATCTTATTATTAATATCACCGGCTCCGTGGCCGATGGGTTAGCAGCTTTCTCCGCTAACTCCGAATACTCTCGTCACGTGACGCGACGAGAATTAGCAGTGGTTCGAATCGCAAAAGTGACTTATGAGAGTATGGAGCCGGTCGTTCAGAAAGTCGTGGCGTGCTGATGAGCGTAATCTAGCCTAGGAATCAACATATAGCTGAAAGATGCTGGTGTTGACCGCAATATCCTGAAACAGGATGGAAACGCGGGAAAAAAAAATAAAAAAAAAAAAAATTATTAATATCAATTATCAATTTGTACTCAATATATTTGTTTTTGCTACTTGTGATGGGTGACGACATCAAGATAATATGTTTGAATATATCAGGTATATGTACAGAGTCGGTCTCCCTGGCGAAGGCGTTAACGACTTTCTCCGTAATCCCGTATATCCACGTGAGGAACACAGCTGCGCGAGATTCGGCATTGGTTACTTACGGGGTTTGTGAGCTGGTCGCTCAGAAAGCAATGGTAAACTACTGAGCATAATCTTGCCAAGAGCATCAAAAAAAGCTGAAAAATGCTGCTGTTGACTGCAACGTCCTGTAAGGGATATGCGACTTTAAAAAAAAATACGTACAAAACAACAACACATTTGCACATTTATACACAAATACACATCATATTTCATTCTACTACAAGAGACAAATATACATTCAGATATACATGGCGCTCAAATTACAACACAATTAGGTCTGAGACATGCATACTTCAATTTGGCAGTCCACAACATAGGATCTGGGACAGCCATACTACAAACATTAGATAGGTGGAACATACTCAAAAGAAATCGGGATAGCGAAGGTAGAATCAGCATAGCACAAAAAAGTAACACTTCACACACATATACAATTGTCAACATTCACGCACCACCAAATTACAACTACCAGCCACAATTTTATGAAAAACTAGACCAGTGGTTCTCAACCGGTGGGGAATTTCCCCCCCCCCCCCGGGGAAATTTTGGGTTTTCCGGGGGGGGGGGGGGAATGAAGATTATTTCAAGATCGCGTTAATACAAGAACCGATTACTTGATCTTGTTTTTCCCTTCATACTTTACGGTTTTGTGCGTCTCAAACTTCTAAAATTCATTTTATAAAGTAAGTAGACCCACAAATCACGTTTTATGTGGACGTCTAGACTTGTTTTAGTATGTGCTTCCGTTATTACGTATACTGTGTAGGGGCGGGAGGGGAAGAATTTTTAGGTAGGAAATACGAAAAGGAGGGGGGAAGACGTTCTGAAAATATGGTGAAGGGGGGAGGCACGGGCCAAAAAAGGTTGAGAACCACTGAACTAGACACACTACTCACACATACATACAGAGAACAGAACATCATCCTCTGTGGAGATTCAACTGCGTCTTACAGACATTGGATATAATGGGTTGAGAAATGAAGACACAGGTGAGGAGAATAAACAGAAGGCACAACCAAGTTAGAGACACTGCAAAACATTTGAGACACACACACTTTAATAGACACATCCAGACACAAACACCCAAAATAAGCGAGAAACAACCCACAAAAATAAAATACACCACACAGGAAGAAGATTAATTAGGACATACATACCTGCAACACACCACATAATAAGTTCCGGTCGCTAGCATGACGGTTAGGCGTTGAGCCGTTAAAGCCTGCGGCGTGTTTATGCTTGTGGCTACGGTTTGCAATCGCATTATCTTCATGTTGGACTGGTAGTACATGGTTCCGTCGCTCTGCTACTGAGTGAGTGCGTGGGCGACACCGTGAGCTGTGAAATTCGCGTGGAATGCTTTTACATTTGTCCTGTACAGTGAACTGTATGTTCGGAACAATGGCAACCGGCGGTTGCTGAATTGACCGTTTTGCCCTTTCGGTTCAAGAGTGCATTTTTCGGAGACTCCTGGGAGTCGGCGCTGAAGCTGCGGAGTTCGTGTTTTGTGCGTCACTTTCGGTGCGTCACCCTGCGGTAAAAGACCGAGCCATGTGAAAAAACCCGGGTCAATGAGGTCTTTCTGGTGACTGCCGAGTCCATCGACGACGATCTGTGGTATTCGTGGATGAATTTTGTTTTGACATCCTGTCTATTCCACTTTTCACATTGGACAGTGGGGAGCATTTTGTTTGATATTCGCTGGCACGGGAATGGATCATAATGGGGACGACCGTTGCCGTGAAGTTGGAACCTCGACTAATTAACTAACTAACTAACTAACTAACTAACTAACTAACTAACTAACTAACTAACTAACTAACTAACTAACTAACTAACTAACTAACTAACTAAACTAAACTAAACTAACTAACCTTCTAACTTGCGCCTTGCCTCAACCAACTTACGCCGTCTCTCAATCAACATGCTTCAGGTCATCCCATCTTTCGCTATCTCCTACATCCCCCCCCCACCCCCACGCCATATTTTATTCATCTATGGCTCTAATTTTTTCTTAGTGTTATTATGTCTCCCTCTATATTGTTTTCCCTGTGGGTTCCAAATAAAGGACGTTCTGTTATACTATTCTCAGATATTCTTAGTATATGTCCAATCCAGTGCCAACACCCTTTCTTCCCTTCTTGATTCATTGTTATTTGTTCAGTTCTCTCTATGAATACAACAGTTGTGATTTCGTCATGCTTTCGTCATATTTTAGGCCTTCTATTCTGTGCAGAATCTGCCATCAATCAACATCACAGTAAACGGGGAGATACTAGTACAAGTAAACAGTTTCTCCTATCTTGGACATATAATAACAAATGATGACAGAAGTGAAACAGAAATAAAAAAAGGGAATAGGAATGGCCAAAATTGCTTTCAACATCATGAAATTAGTATTAACACCTAGAGAGATTAACGTTTTACAATTTATAATTGTCAAATGTCATGTATATTCAACACTACTATATGGCGTGGAAGTCTGGACAATGAACAAGTCAGTAGAAAGTCGAATAGAGAGAGACCTTGGATATGTACATATACGAAGAATATGTCGTATTTCATGGAAACAAGCACAATCAAACACAGAGGCATTAGAAGGCATATTTTTTTTAGCAATTTGGCAACAATTGTTATCTTGAAGAAAGATCTGTGAATGGTCCATTCAAATACATTGGCAATAATGGAAAGATTTCATGTTGTTATTTACTTGAGAATGTTGGTTGTTCACTTGCCATTGTTCACATGACAATTCTGGTTGCTTACTTGAGAATGATGGTTGCTCATATAATAATGCTGGTTGTTCACATAACAATGCCTGTTGTTCACTTGAGAATACTAGTTGTTCGCTTAATAATGCTAGTTATTCACTTGAGAATGTTGGTTGTTCACCTGATAATGCTGGTTGTTCACTTAATAAAGCTAGTTGTTCACTTGACAATCTTGGTTGTTCACTTGATAATGTTGGTTGTTAACTTGACAATGTTGGTTGTTTACTTGACAATGCTGATTGTTCACTTAATAATGCTAGTTGTTTACTTGACAATGTTGGCTGTTCACTTGACAATGTTGTTATTTACTTGAGAATGTTGGTTGTTCACTTGCCATTGTTCACATGACAATTCTGGTTGCTTACTTGAGAATGATGGTTGCTCATATAATAATGCTGGTTGTTCACATAACAATGCCTGTTGTTCACTTGAGAATACTAGTTGTTCGCTTAATAATGCTAGTTATTCACTTGAGAATGTTGGTTGTTCACCTGATAATGCTGGTTGTTCACTTAATAAAGCTAGTTGTTCACTTGACAATCTTGGTTGTTCACTTGATAATGTTGGTTGTTAACTTGACAATGTTGGTTGTTTACTTGACAATGCTGATTGTTCACTTAATAATGCTAGTTGTTTACTTGACAATGTTGGCTGTTCACTTGACAATGTTGGTTGTTCACTTGATAATGTTGGTTGTTTACTTGAGAATGTTGGTTGTTCACTTGAGAATGTTGGTTTTTCACTTGAGAATGCTGGTTGTGGTGTAAAGATGTCATCTTTAGTTAATAGTTACAGAGTCATTGAATCAGGCACATATCCCACTGTATATGAAGCACATAATGTGAAGCACTGTGCATATGGAGCACAGTAAATGTGAAGCATGCCGGTTCCCTGGTCTAGAGGTTACATGACATTCTCGTAATCTCGTATACTCTCGTAAGTAACGTGACGTTGCGTGAGAATTGGTAGCGGTTATCTTCGCGTCGGTAACTTACGGGGTATGAGAGCCGGTTGCTCAGAAAGCAATGGCAAACTATGAGCGTAATCTTGCCAAGAAATCAACAATCAGCTGAAAGATGCTGATGTTGACAGCGATGTCCTGTAAAGGATATGCAAACAAAATAAAAATGTGAAGCCCAGTGTATACGAATCACAACATATTTGAAGCACCGTATATGTGAAGCTCAGTATATACAAGGCAGTGATTGTAGTGGGTGCGGCAACTGGAAGTGTGGTGTAGAAGCAAGGCATCTGTGAGAAGTCTAGGTATGAATCACAGTGTGGATTTGTATACAATTAATTACCTTAAAGAATTATAATGAACCATTTTACATGTCTAAAGGTGAATTGGGTATATGGTGCTAGATGTTTTTTTTTAGACCAGTCAGCAATTCAATGGTTATGCTGTCACTATCACGCCAACTATTTTTACTTCTTAAGCCATTTCTATCTATCCATTTTAAGCTGGACTGAACTGTAAGCCCAAATTAATTTTCAAAATCTGCCTCGATGCAAATTCGAACCCATGAATACCATGAAAGCAGGCCGGTGTCTAGCACTACACTACTGCAACATATGTCACGAAGCTGGAACTTGCTTAAGTCTGTATGTGATAGAGCCATCACATTTTGTTGGCGTGAATGCACGGAGGTACAGGTAGCTATTGTTTTTCTTCTGTTAGCAGATGACGAGTGCCGGCAGCACACCGTCGTCCAACTGCACTCATTAAATTATCAGTGTAGCTATTTAACAACTATACTAAAATCTCCCAACCTTCATCCCAGGGAAGTGAACTGTATGCCTAGTCTTATCAGATAATGCTGGAAAAACTCCTCTTGGGAGTTGGACATTGACAGAATAGTGCCACATTAGCCACTATCCCAGCCTAATTTCAACCTCAAATTCCGACGGACACCCACGACCTTACCTCAGCTTCTCACAGACACGCACGATCCAAACTCAGATTCCAACGGACACCCATAACCCAACTTCAGATTCCGACGGACACCCATGATCCAACCTTAGATTCCAATGGACACCCACAACCTTATCTCAGATTCCGGCAAACACCAACGACCCAACCTTAGATTTCAATGCACACTCACGACCTAATCTTAGATTTCGCTGGACACTCTCGACCTTACTTCAGATTCCAACGGACACCCACGACCTTACCTCAGATTCTGACAGACACCCACGACCCAACATTTGATTTCAGTGCACACTGACGACCCTGCTTCAGATTCCGACGGACACCCACGACCCAACCTTAGATTTCAATGCACACTCACGACCCTGCTTCAGATACCGACGGACACCCACGACCTTACCTCAGATTCTGACAGACACCCACGACTAAAACCTTAGATTTCAATGCACACTCACGACCTAATCTTAGATTTCGCTGGACACTCTCGACCTTACTTCAGATTCCAACGGACACCCACGACCTTACCTCAGATTCTGACAGACACCCACGACCCAACATTTGATTTCAGTGCACACTGACGACCCTGCTTCAGATTCCGACGGACACCCACGACCCAACCTTAGATTTCAATGCACACTCACGACCCTGCTTCAGATTCCGACGGACACCCACGACATACCTCAAATTCATTCGGACACCCGTTATTTTATCTAGGCCACCCACATTCCTACCACAGACCAGACATTCCTACCTCGGACTCTACTTATGACATTCCTGATCCTACCTCAGACTCAAATACCCTAACTCAGATTATCTCAGACATCCAAGATCCTTCTTCAGATTCTCCAGGACACCCAAGACCCTACCTTATATTGCCGCAAACACCCAAGGCCCTACCTCAGAATCACGCGGACATCCAAAATCATAACTTAAACCCCAACCGCCCTAACTCAGACCTATACTGGCGCCCATGGCCTTATATCATATACCCACAACCCTGCCAGAGATCCCCTCTATCCTATCTCGGACAGGCATCATTCTACCTCAGATATTCCAGATTCCAAGCTGACAACCATCACATTACCTCGGATTATCTCCAGCTACAATCTTATCTCTGATCACCACACGGACATTAATTATTATATATTTTCCGCTCCCTCCTTTCCAGCGAACACTAATAATCCTATCCGAAACTCCCGTCGACCCTATTTCCGACTATCGACTCTTACCCAAACTCCGCAAACTCTACCTCAGGCCGCCCCCCCCCCACCTTACGACCCATCTGGGTCGCTTCTATGGCCTTAGAAAATCATGTTTCGTTGTCATATGGCATAATCAAACCCCCCCCCCCCCCCAAAAAAAAAAAAAAAAAAAAAAAAAAAAAAACAACAACATATGACAGCTGATCCACGCATGACTAGTGATCGTGTGAGATGGCGAAACACGACTGACCAAGCTTATCGGCATGGTACATAATAATGATGATGACTGAAGGTTATATAACCACTTACACGACCTTTTCATGGGGTCATGAACCGCAGGCATGTTCCAAGCTCAGAAACGCCTATCAAGAGTTTTCTCATTCACTACACAATAATTACTGACTCAGTGGATGTGACTGACAAGATATGTTGTATGTTACAAATGTCGGGCGTTATTTTAGGCATCTTCTCATCTTGTTCATCTTATACCTTGCGGTGTAGAGATGAAGCATAAATAAGCAGCTGGAGAGTGCCTGTTTATGGGCTTCATATATCGAGATTTCCATGGACTCTGCTATTCCCTCTATCCATCGTTTATATGGTCGGCTCCTTCATCTGGTTTCATTTGGTCTGTACATCATTGCTTGTTGTTGTATACTGTCAGTTGGTAGCCTAGTAATCTGGCCGAACCATTTAACTTGCTGTTTTCTAATTAAATCTAACGCTGTTATAACCACCAATTTAGTCCTGGTTTCTTCATTTCTGATTATCTCTTTTCTTGATACATTGATTATTCTCAGGAATCTCACTTCCGTTGTTGTAAATTTTCTTTTCTCTTTATCTGTCATTGTCCAGATATGGCATTGGTAGCATAGGGTTGGTAGGAAGATTGTGTTGTAGAGTAATTTAGGTATCATTGTTCATAGTTAATGGTTTAGACAACACAGCAATAGAAGGCATGGGCCCTAGATGAAGAGGCAGTGGTGGGCCAACACAACGGTGGTCACAGGGCATTTGAGAATCCCTGGGCATGTAAATGCACGTGGCAAGGGACCTGGCTAAGGAGCGAGCTTCTTTCCGAAAAATTGAGATGAGAAGGACGTTCTGCAAATTATTAGCTACGTTGTGAGGGTGGTGATCATTGTAGAAGATCATATTGTGTTATAAGAAAAGGCAATCTGGAAAAGGCTGTGACAAAGGAAGGTATTAGAGTCAATGATTAGAGTCATTAGACACAGACAATCAAACAATTTTTATGTTATGAGAAGAAATGAATTGGAGAACTTGTGACAACTGGCAATATCGAAGGGAAGAGACCAAGGGGAAGACCGAGAAGTAAATACCTGGATGGCTTGGCCACGTGGCATTGTCGAGACAAGAACACTGAGCTGATCCACGACTCTGGTGATCGAGTGAGATGGCAAAACATGACCGCCCACGCTTATCGGTATGGCACTTGATGGATGGATGGAGAGTCAGAAGGTTGTTGACTGGTTGGTTGGATGGTTGACTGGTAGGTTGATTGGTTAGTTGAATGTTTGGTCGGCTGGTTGACTGGTTTATTGACTGGTTGGTTGTTTGATTGGTTGAAAAGCCTCTGGATGGATGACGAGAGTGCCAACTCGTCCGCTGTAATTACGTTCAAGTTGCCTGAGCTATAAAAAGTGCTTGCATCTATTGAAATTAGGCTGCTGTAGAGACCTTCGTTCCGATCCGGCATTGAAGTAATAATCTCTGCGGGGAATGTGTTGCAGAACTCTTCTTCTCCTCTCAGAGCGTAGACAGCAGCGGGGCAAACAATACCCCTTTAAAACTTCACATCTGTGGAGAGGCTTGGTAATCCTTGAAACATTAGATAGATTTGGAATCCAATTTGTGGACTGGCCGCACCACGGATAGATGATCAAAGATTTTGGCAGTGTAGGCCCTGATTCTGCGACGTCTGCAACCCGACAAAAGGTGGTAAATGCTGGGTGGGTTAGCCCAGTTGCGTGGAAGGCGACCAGCAGTTGAATTTATCAAGAAATAGATTGACGTAGAGGAGCAGAAATGCATGAAATACGTGACGTGTAATGATAATGATGCTGTAGACGCTATTAATAATGATCTGGGAGATCTTTGCAGATCGTTTAAATAACATGAGAAATACATCATAGGAACGATTGACACTTAGAGAAGATAAGCGAAAGAAATAGAAATCGGAAGATACAGACAACAGGAATTGTTAAAGTTATCAGCATACTGGTGGTATTCGAACTTCTAAATGCCATTCTCTCGCTGAAGGAGCAAGTGTACTTCGAAGCACGACCATTGATTTCTAAGAATGCCAGTCAATACTTATGTTTTT
The DNA here is from genome assembly GCA_963921405.1 of Cepaea hortensis. Taxonomy (NCBI): domain Eukaryota; kingdom Metazoa; phylum Mollusca; class Gastropoda; order Stylommatophora; family Helicidae; genus Cepaea; species Cepaea hortensis. The sequence goes on along the minus strand of OY992882.1, from coordinate 31,951,439 downwards.
TTTTCTCTGTATAAAAGTGTAAACTTAAGGCCGGGCTCCGTGGCTAAGGTCTTGCAGATTCGATTCGTGAGGCCGCTTACTTGCGTTCGAAACACAGCTATGAACGATTTGGCAGCAGACCGTGTCGCGCTGGTTTTAATGTGATGGTATGGGAGCCGGTCGTTCAGAAAGCAATGGCAAATTACTAATCGTAAACTTGCCAAGACATCAGATGATGTTGACAGCTATGTCCTGTAAATAGGTTATGGAACACACACACACACACAAAACCTTAGCAGTAACCAGAACCAAACGGAATGTTCATACGTGTGGACAGTGCTGAAATGGCCAGGGTGCAAGCTTGCCTGATGGGAAGTGGGGCCTTGTGGGGCTCTGATGAAGTGGGCCCTTTAACTGATTAAGTGACATGGGACGATTAATCGTTTAAAGCGACTTCCCTTATCTGCCATAGGCGTATATACAGTAGGCTTCCCCATGCAACCCCCTTTAATTTGATATATAATACAACAATGACTATTAATAACTTTTAAGTCATAACTGTGACACACCCCTACTTCTCATTTTCCACCATTCGTTTTTGTTTGGTCCAGACCTACTAATTGTTTTGCACTGAATCTATTAAACATTAGACCAGGGGTCACCATATTATGACCCGTGAGGCCGGATCCGGCCCGCGACGTAAATTCATCAGGCCCGTCGACGGTTCTCGAATTTGTTTGATAAAACGTATGAAATACGAGACGTTGTGATACTGCCATTAAGCGGAAGGGAGTATGTGTAACTGCTGAGCATGACCATTGAGCCCTTCCATGTGATACAGGCTAAAGTAATAACCACTGAAACCGAACTTGCACAACACGACACGGAGATGGCTTTTTCACTGCCTACTTTACTACGACTCTACACTTGACATGTCAATAACACAACCAGTTGCTCCACAGAAAAGTCACAAATATACCTAACAATGTCTACACATTCTATTCTACAAGAGGGGCGTTATATTAGCCATGTTCCAGTAACAAGAACTGTGTCCGACCATGACGCTCGCTTGAGTCTAACTGATCTACGGTGACGTCTTGTGCTTGCACCAAAACGTCTTGCACACTTTTCATGCATTTGTAAACAATGCCGTGCAAAGTGTGTCTTACAATCCTCTCGCATTTCACGTCTTGTCACAGGACTGTGCAAGACTCTACCTGTATTCAATAACCCATAGCCTGACCCAGGTCCATGGCAGATACAATTTAAATTTAAATATTATATTTAGAATACTAGGAGATCTTCACACGTGCAGAGGTCTTCTGGCTGCTATGTGCATTAAATTTACCATTTAAAATTGTAAATTATTGCATCCAGATTTTCTTGTGTATTGCAACGTTTGCTTATTTCACGCCATCCCAAGTCCTTCTCTAGTTCGTAATAGCTCCGCTTACTCTCTGACGTTACCATGGCTTCCATGGCAACACACATAAACACGCATCTTTCCAGCACCCAAATGCGCCTGGCTGACAACACAGGTGCGAAGCTCCAGAAATATTTACTTCTTTTTGCCTGTCATCCATTTTATAGGTATGTAACAAGGTATGTTTTGTTTGACAGTGATAGGTAAATGAACTACAAGTGTGAAAAGGGGCAATAAAATAGCAAAAATATCATTAACATGCCATAGAAGCCTCGTGCCATAGAAGCCTTGTGTTATTACGAAAATATTATTCCCAGCTCAGAAAAATTCCCCAGTCAAGGTGTCAATCGAGTTGGTCTCTAGGCCAGTGTTTTTCAACCTTTCTGCTGGAGCAGATCCTTACGCAAATGTTTACGTTACTCAAGGAACACTGTGCGATGATCCAAGTGTCTGTCATACTTTATGTAATAAACTAGAAGGACAGAAATGTTGCATTTAGGCGATTTAGGTCTGTGTTGGTGGAACCCCCGGCTGCCACTCGCGGAACCCCGGTTCAAAAACTCTGCTCTATGCTGTTTATTTAGGCCGGCCCTATTTATATATTTTGCAAACTTTATTGTGTGATATATTCTATTACTAAATGAACGTTGTATGCACCTTTGGTAAGCCGTTCACCAGTGATCCACAGTCCTCTGTTTTTCTTGTGTTTAATAGGATTTTAATTATGTTTCTAATTCAATGTCTTTTTCATTTTCAGATCCAGGTTACTTCAGCCTTCATTATGGCTATTAAGACAAGAAAAGTGGACGCTGAGTGTTGCGATTTCAATGAAGAATTGGGAGTAAAGTACTTATTTGTGGAAACAAAGGACCAGAAAACCAGCTGCGTAATATGCAGCGAAAGTGTTGCCGTTTTTAAAGAGTAAAATCTTCGGCGTCACTATCTATCAACATATGCAAAGTTTTCTGGAAAGTTACTATCTGAGAAATATGAGTCCTTTAAAAGTGGTTTAGAAACAAAGAAATTTCTTTACGAAAACGTTTGCTGAAAATGAATCTGTCACTCGTAAAAATTACAAAATAGTGCATGAGAAGGCAGAACTAGGAAAACCGTTTACTGATGGCAACTTCATCATAGAGTTATGATAGAGCCAGTAAATGACTTGTGTCCTGAGACAGCCGATTTGTTTGAAACTATAAGCCTTTCGACAAGTTCATTTGTGCGGAGAACAGAAGAACTTGGAGAGAACATAGTACTACAGATACGCGAGAAAGCTAGGAACTTGTTATGGTATTCTCTGGTGCTGGATGAGTCTACTGATTTCTCGAGTACGTCATAACTTCTCGTTTTCATTCGTGGTGTCAATTTGGACTTTCAGATAACAGAAGAGTTGGTATCCGTTTGCAGCATGGATGGAACAACAACTGGAAAAGACATTTTCGTGAAAGTGCAATTTTTTTTTTGGCAAGACATCAAGACCTTCAGTTGAATCAGCTTCAAATGTGTTACAGCTGATGGAGGAAAAACATAGCTCTCGAGTGAGGAAGGGTCTGGCGGGATAGATCATGACTCAGTTGGAAGATTTGGAAATTCCGGCGCTCTGTTCATACATTGCATCATACGTCAGCAAGCACTCTGTGCGAAAGACTTAGATATTTCTTGTGTACTGATGCTAGTCGTTTCTTCTGTGAACTTAATTCGGGACATTCATTCAATCACCGTCAGTTCCAGGCTTTTCTTGAGGAAATTTATTCTGAATTATGTGACTTGCCTTATCATACATCACTGAGGTGGCTCAGCTGTAGCAAAGTCCTGTTTCGTTTTTACAAGCTCCGAAGCGAAATAGATGGTTTCCTCACTGAAACAGATAGAGCTGGCCCACAGCTGTCAGATCCTACCCTGCTGTCAAAGTTGTCATTTTTGGTTGACATCACATCCAACATGAATGAACCGATCTTGAAACTTCAGGGAAAGAATAACCTCGTCTTTGATCTCTACAGAATCATAAAGGATTTCGGAGAAAGCTGTCATTATTTGAAGCACAACTAGAAGGAGAAAATGTTTCTCAATTTCATTGTTTAATGGTGGTGTGCTCTCGATGTTCAGAAAAAAATTATTCGTGAATTGAAGAAGCACTTTTGGAGAGATTTTCAGATCTTGACAGAATTGAGAGTGACATTCTTTTGTTCCAGAATCTGTTTGATTTTAACCTTGATGATGTGCCAGTTGAACTACATTTGGAACTCATTGATTTGCAAGCACATGACATGTTGAAAGAGAAGCACAGAGAAGGAAAATTTGTTGAATTTCACCGCTGCTTACCTGATGTTGAGTATCTGAAACTGAAGAAATTTGCCGATGGTATGGCAGCAGTGTTTGGAACAACTTATATTTGCGACTAAACATTTTCAAAAATGAAGTATGTGAAGTCAATACATCGAACGAGTTTGAATTATTAACATTTGAAAGCAATTCTCTTGATTGGATGCAGCAATTCCAAATCACACATTGATTATATCTTGAAAGCCAAATGTCAGTTTAACAAATTTCACTAGCCTTGTTTTTTTTGCTGCTTACTTTGTGCGATTCGGATATGGGCATACTAGGTCTGATGTAACTATTTTTTTGCTAACGTCGCCTTCAGTGATAATTTTTTTAAAGTAAATAAATATGTTGGTTGTCTTCGTGTGTGTGCGTGCGTGCGAGCGTGCGTGCGTGCGCGTGTGTGTGTATGCGTGTGTGTAGTGTGTGACTGTGTGTGACTGTGTGTGTGTGTGTGTGTGTGTGTGTGTGTGTGTGTGTGTGTGTGTGTAGTGTGTGTGTGTGTGTGTGTGTGTGTGTGTGTGTGTGTGTGTGTGTGTGTGTGTGTGTGTGTGTGTGTGTGTGTGTGTGCCACTCATCCATTATTAACATGGAATGCTAAACTTAATTTTTCTACTTTTCTCCCAGAGCTTTCGTTCTGGCTTGCAAGTATTGTACAGAATTATTATGCGGCCCGCGCTCGTCATTTTGTCTGCTATCCGGCCCACTGTGGAAAAAAGTTCGGTGACCCCTGCATTAGACAATACATTTAAACTCTTAATGTATTTATTTTAACCCCTTCTCGTGTCAACCAGTGTTTTTGTACCCAGTCAGAAACCTGTGAGTAGATGCATAATGAGAAGAGAGGCACAGAAACCATCTTGAAGACTGGGAAAATATGAAGCAGACGAAAATTAGAGGAGATGGCTTGAAGGGGAGAATGGGTAAGAGGTATCGTGGCTTTGAGGTACTTCTGCCTCCTCTAACTAGAGCCTATCTAGAAGGATTTAAGGCTTTTATAGCATGAGTTGTTACCTAACCAGAGGGTAAAGTACCTCACAGGTTCGGAAGTCCAGCTTTGTTTAGAATAAGGGCAAAATCTTAGAAGGACCCGTGTGGATGTTAAAATTATCTGAACTACTGTAAATACCAATTTAATAATAAAGTAAAAAGGGAAATAATCACCTATATCTTATAAGAGAAATAATAAGGCTTCTAAATATTGCTTAATTAGCAAAGAATATTTATAACTTTTTAATCTTATAACATACAATCGCTAGTGACATATTTGGAGGCAAGTGCAATGTTTTCATGCACTGAGAACGGGGAAAAGGTTTTCTAAGAAAAATTACTTTCGAGTAAATTTACTTCATTGATAATGAGATACTGTATCTTGGTATCTGGAAATAAAAAATATATTAAGATACTTAACGTTTAATAGTCATCTATGTCTGCTTGCACGTATTTTCGCGCTGGCGAAAGACCGTGCAAGTCTCGGCATTTTGGCGCAAAACAAAAAGTGTCACGTTCATTTACAACTCACTAGAGCAGGGGTGTCAAACTCAATCACTCAGCGAGCCAAAACTCAAATCATACGTAAGGTTGCGGGCTGAACAGGATAAACATTCAATAAGCCGAAAATTAAACCCTTTTTATGTTGTACATTTTATCATTAATACAAATTAAAACAGAAAAAAGCGCTGCGCAGTGTCAATCGTGTCATTACTTCCATCGACAGCAAGGAAGAATGCAACATAGTCTTCGCCTTTTTCGATCAGCTGTGTTTTCACATCAGTGACCATCTCACAAACCCGATCAACAACCATTTTTCTGCTAATGCCTACCTTTGCAAACATCTGCTTTCTGTCTGAACACAAGACGTCACACACTTTCAACATGCAACGCTTCAGAAACTTTCTTTCTTTAAACGGTCTGCCTGATTTTCCGATCTCCACCGTCACAATAAAACTTGCTTTCACAGCAGCTTCATTGTGTGATTTCGCTTTAGTGAAAAGCATCTGCTGGTATGTTAGATGCCTCTTCAATTCCTCTACCTTCTGTAGTTTCTGTTCTGCGTTCAGGCGGTTTAACTTGTCTTGATGTTTAGTCTCGTAGTGCCGTCTCAGATTATATTCTTTGATCACAGCCACATTATTTCCACAAATTAGACACAGGTTTACCGCCAATATCAGTAAGCATATATTCAGCCTCCCAGCGGCTTTAAAAGGCTTTTTTTTCAGAATCAACTGTTCTCTTGGTCATTTAGAAAAAAAGATTGTGCATCTACTGACAGACGTTTGATTGATATCAGATAAGCCGTAGCGGGGAAATGTGATGTAATATCCGGGCACTACACTACTTTCATTTCTTTTGCGCCAATTCAAAACGATCAAGTGAACGTTGCTAGGTCACTATAACGACGAGCATCCACTCATCACACAACATTTATTTTCGCTTATTTTGATTGAAGCGAGAATGCTCCCAGCAATGCAAGGAATTTGATTTGCACTTTATATCGTGGCCATTAAAAAATAATTTTGTCTAAAATTCTCTCTCGGGCCGAATATATTTGTACTTCGGTTGAGACCTCTCGGGCTTGCTATGATTGAACGCCGGGCCTGATGTAGCCCGCTGGCCTTGAGTTTGACACATGTGCACTAGAGCGTCACCATGGAATTTGATATGGGCCAACAACACAAAACACGTGATTCTTCACCTCTGTATCTATGTGACCCAGATAGGGAAGCCATATTTTAAAGGCAATGATAATTTATAGGTTATTGCCGAAGTTCACGGCAATCAATGTACTGCTATCTCCTGAAAGCACGAGATAGATCAAGATAAAATGTGTGTGTGCGAGCGCGAGCGAGCGAGCGAGCGAGCGAGAGAGAGAGAGAGAGAGAGAGAGAGAGAGAGAGAGAGAGAGATTGACAGGTGTAATAAGCATTCCGCTTGTGGAGGTGGAAATAAAGCATATTTAAGGGAGGTGGAAATAAAGCATATGTAAGGAATGTGTATTTACATCCACTTTGCCATAAAAATATTACTTTTATCAATTATTATATCAATTTATCATAAATGTATATGTATGTATTTGTTTTATTCACACATGTGATACTTAAAACTAACAAACGGCAACTCTCTGTGATATACACAAACAAAAGAAACACATTACACATTGTAAATATACATTGCTTTGTATGAAATAAACGTTTGAAAAAAAATACTATTGCTTCTCGAACTTTTAGCTAAGATCAAAGTGTAGTACTCAATACTGCACTTGATCTGGCCAGGGGTCGAGAGTTCAATCAAACCTCACAACACCTCACAGAAGGGTATTCCTTCCATCATCCATCATGTGCCATGCCGATAAGCGTGGGCGGTCATGTTTTGCCATCTCATTCGACCACCAGAGTCATGGATTAGCTCCGTGTCCCTGTCTCGATCATGCCACGTAGCCAAGCCATCCAGATATTGACTTCTCGGTCTTCCCCCTGGTCTGTTCCTTTCGATCTTGCCAGTTGTCACCAAGTTCTACAAGTCATTTCTTCTCATAACATGCCCAAAAATTTTCACTGTCTACGTCTAATTTCTCTAATCAGTTTACGATCTTCATTTGTTTCTTGAAGGACTCGTTCATTGGTTTTTCTGTCTGTCCATCGTATTCTCTGCATTTTCCTCCGAAACCACATTTCCACAACCATCAGATGTTTTTCAGCTTGACTGCTCTTTGTCCACACTTCACATCCATACAATGAACAGGCTCTATGTATCCTCTCAACACTCTTTTTCTCGTTTCAATTGAACTTTTTATTGGTCAGTATGTTTTTCATCTTGAAAAAGGCTACATTCGCAATGGCAATTCTTGTTCTAATCTCTTCAAGGCATCTCCCATCAGATGTTATGATTGTTCCGAGATAACTGTACCGATTAAATTGCTTAAGAATATGCCCATTTATCGTATATCACATTGTGGTGTTTCCTTCTTCCCAGTGACGACCATAATCTGTATCAAAAATTACGATTGGGCTTTAGAGTGCTTTGAAATGCAGATGATTGGGATTCATATCCCGACGTCTGGAAAAAAATTACATTGGCTAAGATCAAAGTGTAGTACCGCTTCATCTTGCCAGGGGACGGGATGATCACCTGTCACACAGGTACTGGGGAACTCACGAGGAAACCACGAGCCCTTCAAATATTTTTTAAAAAAAAACGTTTATGGGATTTATGTATACAAATACAAAATTAGAGGAAAGGCCATTTATATTGTTTGTAAATGGTATTCACTTTGAACAAATAGTTCTCCTCTCTCTCTCTCTCTCTCTCTCTCTCTCTCTCTCTCTCTCTCTCTCTCTCTCTCTCTCTCTCTCTCTCTCTCTCTCTCTCTCTCTTCTCTCTACAAAATGTATATGTACAATGTTCTCCTTTTTCTTTACAATTTTGCGAGAATACTCACAACAATCGTCACTGTATGTGTGTGTAAAGTGTGGGAGTTAGTTCATAATAGTAGGTTGGGGGATGTGTGTGTGGGTGGATTCGTGATGTGTGTAGGTGGGCTCAGGATGTGTGAGTGGACGGGGTGGGATTTGTGGGTGGGTGCGGGATTTGTGTGTGGGTACGTGCATGATGTATGGGTTGGCAGGGAGATGTGTGTGTGGGTGGGGATTGTGTTTGGCTAGGCGGTTGTGGGTGAGTGGGTTGTGGAGGATATATGGGTGGATGATTGTTAGTGGGTTATGGAATGGGTAGGGGATATATGTGTGGGTGGGGAGATGTAGGGGTTATATGGTGGGTGAGAGATGTGTGCAGGTGGGGGTAGTTGTGGGTGTGGGGATGAGTGTGTGCGTGAGGGATGTGTATGGGTGCTGGATGTTTGGGTGGGTGGGTGGGGAGTGTGTGTGGGTGGGTGGGTAAGGGATGTGTGGGTGAATGTGTGTGGGGTTGTGGGGGATTGTGTGGGTTGGGGGAACGGTGCGTGATGGGTTGTGGGTGATGGATTTGGGGATATGTGTATGTGGGTGGGAAATATGACTGGGTGGGTGGGGGTGTATGTGGCTGGATGGCGGATGTATTGTGGGTAGTGAGGGTGGTTGTAGGTGGGGAATGTGTCGGTGGGTAGGAGATGTATGGGGAGATGTGGGTGAGGGATGGGTCTTTGGGATGTGTGTGGGTGTGGTGTTGTGTGGGAGGGGAGATGGGTGTGGATAAAGGATGTGTGTGGGTGGGTGGGGGTGTGGTTGGGTGTTGGTGTGCTGATGGGTGAAGGGTGTGTGTGAGAGTGGGGGATGTGTGTTTAGATGGGTGGTTGGTGTGTGTGAATGTGGGTGGGAAGATGGGAAATGTGTGTGTTGATGAGTGGGTGAGGGATGTGTGGTTGTTAGTGGTTTAGGGATAAGTACATGTGTGAAGGGATGTGTGAGGGGATGAGTGTATGGGTGGGGGAATGTGTGTGTGGGTTCGTTGTGTGTGCGTGGATAGCAGGTGTGTGTTTGTGAATGGGGGATGTGTTTGTGGGTGGGGATGTGTGTGACAGATGTGTGTGGGTAGGGAGATGTGTGTGTGGGTGGTGATCTGTGTGTATATGGTTAGGGGTATGTGGTTAGGGGTTTGTGACTGGGGAATGGGCGGGTGGAGGATGTGTCGGTTGGGTAGAGGATGTGTGGGTGGGTGATAGTATATGGGTAAGGGTGTGTGGTTAAGGGATGTGTGGTTAAATGATGTTTGGTTGGGGGATGGTTGGGTGGAGGATATTGGGTGGGTGGAGGATATGTGGGTGGGTGATTGTGTGTGGGTTAGGAGATGGTGGGGGATGTTTGTATGGGTGGGCTCGAGATCTGTGAATGAGCTGAGGGAGATGGGATTTTATGTGGGTGGGTGCGGAATTTGTGTGTGGGTAGGTGAGGGATATGTGAGTTGGTGGGGAGATGTGTGTGTGTGTGTGTGTGGGGGGGGGAAGTGATGTGTGGTTGAGGGATGTGTATTTGGCTGGGTGGTTGGAGGTGTGTGGGTGGAGGAGGATATGTGGGTGGGTAATGGGACGGGTGGAGGATACGTGAGTGGTTGGGGAGATGTGTGTAGGTGGGCCGATGTGTGTGGGGGGATGTGTAGGTTGGGAAATTTATGTGTGCTTGGGGTGTGGGTGGATGAGATTTGTGGTGGGTGGGTGGTGTATTTGGGTGGGGCGATGTGTAGGTGTGAGGATGTGGTGGATGGGTGGAAGCATGTATGTGTATCTGGGCTGTGTGTGTGGTTGGGTTGGGGAGTTGGCGTGAATGGGGGATGTGTGGGTGGGTGGTGGATGTGTCTCATAACATGGTAATATGCATTGTCTATGTTTACAAAATTCATTTGACAATGTTTTTTCCTATGAACTATTGATGAACAAAAGATGAGTGATTGGAAGGGCAGAATGTAAGACGGGCCTGCGTGCCCAATTTGTTACCCTCTGAAAATAAAGTCCGTTCGTTCTTTCGTTTGTTCTCTCTCTCTCTCTCTCTCTCTCTCTCTCTCTCTCTCTCTCTCTCTCTCTCTCTCTCTCTCTCTCTCTCTCTCTGTCAAATGGTGCATTGCTTTCTAACAACCAGCCCCCTCCACCCCTATTTCTTTAACATACGTATCTCCTATAGTAATAAATCATACAATTCAACTGCGAATAGAGAAAAATTATATTCGCAGTAGAATTGCGGGAAGTAACAAACATGTCACAGCGTCTGCTCACTAGTCAATTTTAGTTTGAGCCATTAAGAAGTCTAAGAAGCTGGTTAATTTAAATGGAATGTTCACTGTTGCGAGTTTAATTCTGCCGAATTCTCCGTAATTTTTAATGAATCACCCTTCTTTTTATTTCTGTCATCTTCTGGCATCCCATTTTATTTTTACATTACGTTAGTCCTGTTTAAATATCAAGAATAATTTTCCAGAACTGGTATCCCCAATACAAATAACGATCCCTACAAATAATTGTGTCCCCAGGCGAGTTCAAGAATTGTCAACTTTCGTTTCTGTACACTTACTGTTACCAGGCATCCATGTTTGTTTACGTTACCAACCTACTTTGTATGTCCTGATAATTCTGGTCCAAGCTGACAGTGACAGTAATATGCTTCGATCATCACACTTTATTCACATGCTTCGAATTTCTCAGTTCTATATTTTTGTTCCTAATGTTTAATATTTTTACGTATTTGCTGAAAATTTTTTTTTTATTTCACCGACGAGGAATCGAACCTCGAGATCCCGCGTGACAGGCGGAGACACTTGTCACTACGCTACTGAGGAAAGGTTAACATATCAACAAACATTTATAATAATAAATATAGCTACACGCATAGGAATAATTACGGGACCTACTTCTACTGAGAATATAATTTTTTTTTCCATTCGCAATTCTATTGCGAATAGTCACCTCGATTAAGAAATGAATGGTCCGAAATTCTTGGGAAAGAGGGTGGTCATCTGATGATCGGAAGGCCCCTGCCGTGTTTGCTCCGCGTAAGAACTACGCCTATGATCAAACATTCTGCTGAATTAACCATATAGCTAAAAGAAAAACACATAGATTAGCAATGAGATGGGGACATAAATATCTAATATTCTTATAAGGGAGGCAACTAGCATTTAAAAAAATCAATAGCTTAGCTATAATATTATTAACTATTTAACATAAATATCTCTCTGTTGTGTTTGATAAATAAAACTAATAATTCGGAAGTCGGAAATTGTAAAACATCAAAGAATTCTTTTACACTACTTAGGAAATCTGTCTTTAATCTTTACTTACTTAAACTTTATAAACAACTGTGATGTTTCACATTTATTGATTAAGGGTCAATTGTGTACTTTCAATGTCACGACGCCATAGATCTATTTGTATTCCCCCTCTGTGGGGGAAAGCATTTTTTTTACTGGCCTCTTAAGGCCACATACAATTTAAAAGAAATTAACCACACACTTCCCTAACTTTGATAACATTTAGAAAGAAATGGGAAGACAGAATATTCACATGTTAGGTATATCTGAGACCAGAGGGCTTTCACGTCCGAGGAATATAGCAATAATCCATTCTGGTGGAGAGAAAAACAGTCAGAGGTAGCAATTATAATGGTTATAGAAATATTAGAAGAACAATGTGGGTTTGTAAAAGGCAAGGGTTCAATAAATGCTGTATATATGCTGAGAAAATTAATTGAACGTTCTGTAAAAGGAAACAAACATCCACATCTATGCTGTATTGACCACCCAAAGGCTTTCTATAAAGTAAGACATGCCAATATGATAAAGATGCTTGCAGATCTACAAATTGATGGGGATAGACTTTAGACCTGTAAAAAAAATACATATATTGGAAGCAACAAGCTACCATAAGGATTGATAAGGAAGTAGGTCAATATCAGCCTATTAAGAGAAGTGTGAGACAGACACGTATAATGTTTCCAGATCTTTTTTCCCTGTGCAGTGAAAATTGTTTCAGGAATGTAGAAGATATAAAAGGAGCCATCATTTGGGGACGTAACATCAATAACATTAGATGTGCGGATGATACAGTATTGATTGCAAACATTGAGCAGCATCTGCAACATCTGGTAGATGTGATTGTTGCACACAGTGAATAACTGAGGTTAGAATTACATTGTAAGAAGATACAAATTATCGCCGTCACTAGGAAGAAGGAAGTACAACAATGTAACATACAGGTAAATGGGAATATTCTTAAACAATTCAATCGGAATAATTATCGATAGTCGTAACATCTGATGGGAGATGCCTTGAAGAGATTAGAAAAAGAATCGCCACGGCGAAGGAAGCCTTATGCAAGATTAAAACACATACTGACCAAATAAAAATATGCCAATTGCAATGAGAAAAAGAGTGTCGAGGTGCTATATATAGAGCCTGTACTTTTGTATGGATGTGAAGCTTGGAAAATGAGCAGTCAAGCTAAAAAAACATCTGATGGCTGTGGAACTGTGGTTTCTGAGGAGAATGCAAACAATACCTGGGACAGACAGAAAACCCAATGACCAAGTACTACAAGTAACAAATAAAACTAGTAAATTGATTAGAGAAATTAGACTTAGATAGTCAAAATGATTTGGGCATGTTATAAGAAGAAATGAATTGGAGAACTTGGTGACATCTGGCAAGATCGAAGGGAACAGACCAAGGGGAAGATCGAGAAGTAAATACCTGGATGGCTTGGTCATGTGGCATGGTCGAGACATGAACACTGAGCTGATCCACGACTCAGGTGATCGAGTGAAATGACGAGTCGTGACCGTCTACGCTTTCCGGCATGGCACATGATGGATGGATTTTAAAGGTTACTGTGTTGAAAGAATTTTGGGGAAATTCACAATGGATTCTACTCAGGTGCGCCGTGTTACTGAGATGAGATAGTTTACCTGAGTTTACCCAAGGTAATAAACTTATACAAGTCTCTGCGGTAAATGTCGGCCTATGAAGGCAATTCTCCCATAGCTACACCAAAGAAAATGAACAAACCAGACATCCCTACAGGGAAGACAAACGACCAACGACAGACCACAGAGGAAGACGACAAAGTATCGTTAAGAAAATTATTCATCGCCACTGACACAGAAGAAGAAGAGAATCCGGAAACGGCCAAAACACACCAAACAGCTACACACACTCTATTTTATTATCTTATTATTAATATCAATTATCAATTTGTAATCAATATATTTATTTTTGCTACTTGTGATGGGTTACGACATCAAGATAATATGTTTGAATGTATCAGGTATACGCACAGAGTCGTTCTCCCTGGCGAAGGCGTTAACGACTTTCTCCGTAATCCCGTATATCCACGTGAGGAACACAGCTGCGCGAGATTCGGCATTGGTTACTTACGGGGTTTGTGAGCTGGTCGCTCAGAAAGCAATGGTAAACTACTGAGCATAATCTTGCCAAGAGCATCAACAAAAGCTGAAAAATGCTGCTGTTGACTGCAACGTCCTGTAAGGGATATGCGACTTTTAAAAAAAATACGTACAAAACAACAACACATTTGCACATTTATACACAAATACACACCATATTTCATTCTACTACAAGAGACAAATATACATTCAGATATACATGGCGCTCAAATTACAACACAATTAGGTCTGAGACATGCATACTTCAATTTGGCAGTCCACAACATAGGGTCTGGGACAGCCATACTACAAACATTAGATAGGTGGAACATACTCAAAAGAAATCGGGATAGCCAAGGTAGAATCAGCATAGCACAAAAAAGTAACACTTCACACACATATACAATTGTCAACATTCACGCACCACCAAATTACAACTACCAGCCACAATTTTATGAAAAACTAGACCAGTGGTTCTCAACCGGTGGGGAATCCCCCCCCCCCCCCCCACGGGGGAAATTTTGGGTTTTCCGGGGGGGGTGAAGATTATTTCAAAATCGAGTTAATACAAGAACCGATTACTTGATCTTGTTTTTCCCTTCATACTTTACGGTTTTGTACGTCTCACCCTTCTAAAATTCATTTTATAAAGTAAGTAGCCCCACAAATCACGTTTTATGTGGACGTCTAGACTTGTTTTAGTATGTGCTTCCGTTATTACGTATACTGTGTAGGGGCGGGAGGGGAAGAATTTTTAGCTAGGAAATACGAAAGGGAGGAGGGAAGACGTTCTGAAAATATGATGAATGGAGGGGGGGGGGGAGGCACGGGCCAAAAAAGGTTAAGAACCACTGAACTAGACACACTACTCACACATACATACAGAGAACAGAACATCATCCTCTGTGGAGATTCAACTGCGTCTTACAGGCATTGGATATAATGGGTTGATAAATGAAGACACAGGTGAGGAGAATAAACAGAAGGCAGAAGGCACAACCAAGTTAGAGACACTGCAAAACATTTGAGACACACACACTTTAATAGACACATCCAGACACAAACACCCAAAATAAGCGAGAAACAACCCACACAAATAAAATACACCACACAGGAAGAAGATTAATTAGGACATACATACCTGCAACACACCACATAATAAGTTCCGGTCGCCAGCATGACGGTTAGGCGTTGAGCCGTTAAAGCCTGTGGCGTGTTTATGCTTGTGGCTACGGTTTGCAATCGCATTATCCTCATGTTGGACTGGTAGTACATGGTTCCGTCGCTCTGCTACTGAGTGAGTGCGTGGGCGACACCGTGAGCTGTGACATTCGCGTGGAATGCTTTTACATTTGTCCTGTACAGTGAACTGTATGTTCGGAACAATGGCAACCGGCGGTTGCTGAATTGACCGTTTTGCCCTTTCGGTTCAAGAGTGCATTTTTCGGAGACTCCTGGGAGTCGGCGCTGAAGCTGCGGAGTTCGTGTTTTGTGCGTCACTTTCGGTGCGTCGCCCTGCGGTAAAAGACCGAGCCATGTGAAAAAACCCGGGTCAATGAGGTCTTTCTGGTGACTGCCGAGTCCATCGACGACGAACTGTGGTATTCGTGGATGAATTTTGTTTTGACATCCTGTCTATTCCACTTTTCACATTGGACAGTGGGGAGAATTTTGTTTGATATTCGCTGGCCCGGGAATGGAGCATAATTGGGACGACCCGTTGACGTGAAGTTGGAACCTCGACTAACTAACTAACTAACTAACTAACTAACTAACTAACTAACTAACTAAACTAAACTAACTAACTAACTAACCTTCTAACTTGCGCCTTGCCTCAACCAACTTACGCCGTCTCTCAATCAACATGCTTCAGGTCATCCCATCTTTCGCTATCTCCTACATTCCCCCCCCCCCCCTACCACCCCCCCCCCCCGCCATATTTTATTCATCTATGGCTCTAATTTTTTCTTAGTGTTATTATGTCTCCCTCTATATTGTTTTCCCTGTGGGTTCCAAATAAAGGACGTTCTGTTATACTATTCTCAGATATTCTCAGTATATGTCCAATCCAGTGCCAACACCCTTTCTTCCCTTCTTGATTCATTGTTATTTGTTCAGTTCTCTCTACAATACAACAGTTGTGATTTCGTCATGCTTTCGTCATATTTTAGGCCTTCTATTCTGTGCAGAATCTGCCATCAATCAACATCACAGTCAACGGGGAGATACTAGTACAAGTAAACAGTTTCTCCTATCTTGGACATATAATAACAAATGTTGACAGAAGTGAAACAGAAATAAAAAAGGGAATAGGAATGGCCAAAATTGCTTTCAACATCATGAAATTAGTATTAACACCTAGAGAGATTAACGTTTTACAATTTATAATTGTCAAATGTCATGTATATTCAACACTACTATATGGCGTGGAAGTCTGGACAATGAACAAGTCAGTAGAAAGTCGAATAGAGAGAGAGAGGCCTTGGATATGTGCATATACGAAGAATATGTCGTATTTCATGGAAACAAGCACAATCGAACACAGAGGCACTAGAAGGCATAAATGTTATCAATTTGGTAACAATTGTTATGGTGAAGAGAGATCTGTGAATGGTCCATTCAAATACATTGGCAATAATGGAAATATTTCATGTTGTTATTTACTTGAGAATGTTAGTTGTTCACTTGCCATTGTTCACGTGACAATCCTGGTTGCTTACTTGAGAATGTTGGTTGTTCACTTAATAATGCTGGTTGTTCACATAATAATGCCTGTAGTTCACTTGAGAATAATAGTTGTTCGCTTAATAATGCTGGTTATTCACTTGAGAATGTTGGTTGTTCATGTGACAATGCTGGTTGTTCACTAATAATGCTAGTTGTTTAATTGAGAATGTTGGTTGTCCACTTTGTAATGTTGGTCGTTCACTTGAGAATGTTGGTTTTTCACTTGAGAATGCCGTCGTAAAAATGTCATCTTTAGTTAATAGTTACAGAGTCATTGAATCAGGCAGATATCCCACTGTATATGAAGCACATAATGTGAAGCACTGTGCATATGGAGCACAGTAAATGTGAAGCATACCGGCTCCCTGGTCTAGAGGTTACATGACATTCTCGTAATCTCGTATACTCTCGTAAGTAACGTGACGTTGCGTGAGAATTGGTAGCGGTTATCTTCGCGTCGGTAACTTACGGGGTATTAGAGCCGGTTTCTCAGAAAGAAAAGGCAAACTATGAGCGTAATCTTGCCAAGAAATCAACAATCAGCTGAAAGATGCTGATGTTGACAGCAATGTCCTGTAAAGGATATGCAAACAAAATAAAAATGTGAAGCCCAGTGTATACGAATCACAACATATTTGAAGCACCGTATATGTGAAGCTCAGTATATACAAGGCAGTGATTGTAGTGGGTGCGGCAACTGGAAGTGTGGTGTAGGAGCAAGGCATCTGCCTCTAACTTGAGAAGTCTAGGTATGAATCACAGTGTGGATTTGTATACAATTAATTACCTTAAAGAATTATAACGAATCATTTTACATGTCTAAAGGTGAATTGCGTATATGGTGCTAGATGTTTTTTAGACCAGTCAGCAATTCAATCGTTATGCTGTCACTATCACGCCAATTATTTTTACTTCTTAAGCCATTTCCTACTATCCATTTTAAGCTGGACTGAACTGTAAGCTCAAATTAATTTTCAAAATCTGCCTGGATGCAAATTCGAACCCATGAATACCATGAAAGCAGGCCGGTGTCTAACACTACACTACTGCAACATATGTCTCGAAGCTGGAACTTGCCTGAGTCTGTATGTGATAGAGCCATCACATTTTGTTGGCGTGAATGCACGGAGGTACAGGTGGCTATTTCTTTCTTCTGTTAGCAGATGACGACTGCCGGCAGCAACACCGTCGTCCAACTGCACTCATGAAATTATCAGTGTCGTTATTTAACAACTATACTAAAATCCACCAACCTTCATCCAAGGGAAGTGAATCTTATGCCTAGCCTTATCAGATAAGGCCGGAAAAACTCCTCTTGGGAGTTGGACATTGACAGAAGAGTGCCAAATTAGCCACTATCCCAGCCAAATTTCAACCTCAAATTCCGACGGACACCCACGACCTTACCTCCAATTCTGACAGACGTGCACGATCCTACCTCAGATTCCAACAGACACCCATAACCCAACTTCAGATTCCGACGGACACCCATGACCCAACCTTAGATTCCAATGGACACCCACGGCCTTATCTCAGATTCCGACAGACACCAACGACCCAACCTTAGATTTCAATGGACACTCACGACCTTACGTCAGATTCCAACGGAGACCCACGCCCTTGCCTCAGAAACCGACGGACACCCACGACCTTACCTCAGATACTGACAGACACCCACGAGCCAACCTTTGATTTCAATGCACACTGACGACCCTGCTTAAGATTCCGACGGACACCCACGACCTACTTCAAATTCATTCGGACACGCGTTATTTTATCTAGGCCACCCACAATCCTACCACAGAACCAACATTCCTACCTCGGACTTTACTTATGACATTCCTGATCCTGTCTCAGACTCAAATACCCTAACTCAGATTATCTCAGACATCCATGATCCTTCTTCAGATTCTCCTGGACACCCAAGATCCTACCTTATATTGCCGCACACACCCAAGGCCCTACCTCAGAATCCCGCGGACATCCAAAATCACAACTTAAACCCCAACCGCCCTAACTCAGTCCTATACTGGCGCCCATGGCCTTATATCATATACCCACAACCCTGCCAGAGATCCCCACTATCCTATCTCGGACACTTATCATTCTACCTCAGATATTCCAGATTCCAAGCTGACAACCACCACATTACCTCGGATTATCTCCAGCTACAATCTTATCTCTGATTACCATACGGACATTAATTACTATATATATATATTCCTCTCCCCCCTCTCCAGCGAACACTAATAATCCTATCCGAAACTCCCGTCGACCCTATCTCCGACTATCGACTCTAACCCAAACTCCGCAAACCCTACTTCAGCCCCCCCCCTTTTTTACGACCCATCTGGGTCGCTTCTGGGGCCTAGAAAATCATGTTTCGTTGTCACATGGCATAATCAAACACCCCCCCCCCCCAACCCCCACCTCCCCTCAAAAAAAAAAAAAAAAAAAAACAGCTGGTCCACGCATGACTAGTGATCGTGTGAGATAGCGAGACACGACTGCCCACGCGTATCGGCATGGCACATAATGATGATGATGACTGAAGGTTTTAGACCACTTACGTGACCCTTTTTTGAGGGTCATGAACCGCAGGCATGTTGCAAGCTCAGAAACGCCTATCAAGAGTTTTCTCTTTCACTACACAATTATTACTGACTCAGTGGATGTGACCGACAAGATATGTTGTATGTTACTGTCATGGTCTTATATGTACGGAAGATGTAAGTGTCGGTATGTAAGCGAGAGTCAGTGTAAGCATAGTTGAGGTAAAGGGCAGTAAGAGACACCACGGCTTGGCTAGTGGACGGTCAGGCAAGAAGCCCGTGAATAGAGCCACGTGATGTGGGAAGGTCAACGAGGAGAGAGGCAGTGTGTGTGAGGCAGCGAATAGGGACGGACGTGTGGAGATCTATAGAACGATAGAACGATAGAAGGATAGTGTTTGTGACGGATAGATGGAGATGAACGTTGTGTATTGATATTCGAGGAATGTACTAACTGTGATATGTGCGGGGTGATGTGAAGTTGATTGTGAATGATCATGCGGGCGACAGTGTAAAGATCGCCATTGTGAGCTAGCGCGTGGCTGTTGGTGGTGAACGATTGTTTGAGCGCGAACTGCGATCATGATGTCAGCTTGTAATATATTGTAATAAATGATTGTTCAGGAGATAGCTCCTGCCAGTTTCCGATTGTATTCATGTGTTATTAGTAGATGTATCGTAGATGTTATAATATGCCTGTCCAAGTCCAGTGGGCTAGACGGAGCCAGTAGTCAGGACGCTGACAGGTATGATGGTGTCAGAAGTACACATGAACCACAGTCCCATGCAAATGGCATAAAAGAACGCTACTTTTGAAAAGAAGAAGAACAAGTCATAATTTTGTATAAATTGGAGATTTGTGAACAAAATCAGAACGAAAATAACATCATTTCTTTCCACAGCAGGTTTCAATTCTACAAATCGACCGACGTAACCAGAACAGGTCGACGGTAACTAGCACGAGAATCACGTTCCTGTACATCAAGCGTTCGAGTAGTCAGCAGATAAAGATAAGTTGATTAATTTTGATTGCTAAATACCCAAATCTGCATTCTTTGATTTGCTTGTATAAATACCATCATTAATAGATTTGAATATTAATTAACAGAAAATGAGTTCAGATGATGAAGACCTTGCAGCTCGATCAGATATTTGGGGCACAAAACATTGCGGAAAGTTGCATGATTATTTCGAGAGTACACAAGCACAGGACAGAGCAAATTGTAATAGAAAACCTGATTTAATACGTGATTGGCTACAGAAATTTGAAAAGAAAATGCAAGACTACAAAATCCAAAAAAATTCGTGGTATTTATGGTACAACCTATACGTACCAATAAAAAGAGGAATACTACGGGAGATCATACCAAATATGTCAAGTACAGACTATGAATATTGTAAAACAAACATATTAACACACTATTTCTCTTTCGAGACTCTAAAAGTAGAAGTACAAAAGTTGAAGCCATCCACAGACAAGTCATTCACCCAGTATATAAGTGAATTACAGGAATCTTTCAGAAAACTAATGTTGGTAATTAAATATTCAGACAACAATCAACAAGTAATAAATTTCTTGCTAATAGAAAAACTAAAAGCAACACTACCAGCCGAATGCGGAAAGTATTTAGAAGAACACAAAACAGAACCTATCAAAAACTTACTAGAAAAATGCCGCGAATATTACAACCAAAGTATAACCCTGGTTAAGAACACTCAACAGAAAAGTACTGTGAAAGCAACGGCCTCTGCAGCCACAGATTGTCAAAACAAACCACAGAAAACAAAACCAGTACTATGCAAACATTGTAGCACTCCACATACAGAAAATGGAATATGCGATAAAAATCCCACTTATCAAGAATACCTAAATACTATTATAGCACAAAAACTGGGGAAGGTAAACCATAAGAAATATAGAACAAAATGTCATTTTTGCCTTGCGTATGGCCATAGACGTTTCGAATGTGAAGGTGTAAAAAGAATACAGAAAGCAAAAGCAAATGCAGCCATAAACATTACAACAGACATTTCGGCAAAGAACTTAGAAAAAGTAAACATCACTAAGACAAAAACAAGACCAAACACTGCAAAGTCAGAACAATCTGAGTTTTACCCATCAGACTTTGTACCATATTTCAATAATGTTGTTAACATCACTCAGCCTCATTCCTTATGTAAAGAGAGCAATACTCAACAAGAAAGTAAGGAAATGAACAAAACCTCAAGACTGTCATTAGGAAAACTAACATTCCATGAGGGATACATCAATGACACAGTATGCACATGTGTACGCGACACAGGGTCCTGTCTTATCGGTCTTCGAAAGACCCTAGCTGATCCTAAAGACTACCTAGATGAGTACATCTATTGCAAAACTGTTTCAGGGACAATAGAGAAATATCCTATGGCATGGGCCAATATAAAATCACCTTTCCTATCAGGCAGAGTAACTTGTGCTTTATTAGACAATCCATGCTGTGATTTATTAATTGGAAATGTATTAAATGTAACAGAATACACAGAGTCCAAAACTCACACAGGGCAAAAAGTTAACACCACAACAAGCACTGCCTTAACTACACCACTCATCATACAACAACATGATGAACATACCAAAGTACCACACCAGACCAACTTGATTACCATCTCAAAACAAGAAAAAACAAAAACGGGTGTGTATCATCACAACGGAAAAGGTGCAGAAAACAAGTATTTCACAAGGCCAAGGAAACATCACAAATCATCATGGTACATACTATACCTCCTGTACTCCCTGTTAACTACACACATGCCCAAGGGCACACAGTGGATGGTTATACTCGCACTACTCATTGTAAATACAACACAACTGACTTCACTAACAGTTTTACTCACACATCATCATGACGCAACACAGATGATATTACTCATGACAAACCAGCAAACTTTGTTACTTATATCATTACTATTGAACCAAATTTTGTTGTTGCCACTGATAAACTCTATGTCAAATCAACTCAGACACATACTTATGCTGAACAATGTAAATCTTCAGTCGGTGGAATTACTGACAAAAGTCAGCAACAAATTACTCTACATATTTTGGAAAATATACACAAATTTCAGAAAAGCATACAAACATGCACGATTACATTTCAAAATTATACATGGTGTATTATTATTATTTGAACTATTGAATGTATACACACATGTACGAGTGCAGGTTTGGAGATAGCACTCAAAATGATCTCAACATGAAAATTGAAAATCCCCACCCGTCGGAACATTTTAACCGTAACCCACTTTATATCCTTAGATCCAGTAACTCCAGAGTTGCCTTGTCTGCTGTACAACTCCAGCGCTATGATACTAGCACACTTCATTGTATAAACCAGCATGAAAGGTCCGTCAACGTGAAAGTGTCACCGGCAAAACAGTAAGACTCAACATGTGATTTCAGGCATCAAACAGTAAGATATACCCATATTGACTTTGTTTTCAAACGAGTATCTACAGAATTTACCTTTTGAAATCGACTAACAACGACGACAGCTCCACAAGTACAGACATTCATTTCCGATGATCAGTTAATTAACCAGATGCCATCCTACAAACTATGGCAAAGACAATCACATACAGACGCACCATGGCCACACTCAAAATTAAGGCCACTGAACTTGATTCGTGTTTTATACGTGTGAATTCCAGCAATTTTACAAGAGCAGACTTACAAATTAGCCAATCTTGGTAAACAGTCTTAAGCACCATACAGAAGGAAAGACAATATCAGGATATACAGAAGTCAACAATTGTATCAGAAAGAAGACATGCCAAATATTCCATCACGGAAACGAACATTGAACACTGTTAATGTAATTCCGTGTGCATAACTTTCACAGGACAGGAACAATTTCCTATACGTGCATAAGGGCATCGACAATGTATATTTTATTGTATATGTATTAACTGTATAACATCCAATGTCTAATTTTAATATTATAATACTTTGTATTGTTATAATGTAATATGTACATATGAGCGTAAGTATAGTGGCGAATAGAATAAGTGGTAATGCTGAGAATCAACGCCTGGCAGTCCCAATACGCGAGTGTTACCAAACTTGCCTTCGCGTATGGTGGATGGCCCGACGAATGACGCTTAGCAATAGTGGTACAGAATTAACATCATAAGATGGTAACAAGAAAGAAAATACCAGCAGGGTGATGCCAACCAAAGAGATTAATAAGAAACTCTCCATCACAGTAAACGAGGTGTGCTCAAAAAGGGAAACAACTCACGGTCCGACATAAGATGAGGTAAGGGGGACTATGACATACATGAATTATATTCGAACCATGACCACAACATTGACATGGTGTGCTCATAAAGAGTCGATTAGGGTGCATTAAATAGAGACGAGGGGAACCACGTCTGAATAGAGAGAAAATTTAAGAATGCTGTAAGAGGAAGTTGTAGCCTTATTCGAGGCGTAAACCAATGGAGAATCCTTAAACCAGCATAGCCACAATAACTATGAGATGATAATGCACAGAAAATCGATTGAGAAATATGAACAGAATGTAATGTCACGGAGTGTGGGTTGAATAATATAACGAGGTATGACAAGTACACCCAACCATAACATTTGTCAGACCACGACAAAACCTTGAGAGAAACCTCAACACTGAAAAAGAGAGAACAATATTTGAAGTTATTCTCGAAAAAGATCAGAGCGAAAAGGGACGCAAGCGCGTACTTAGTATCATATAATCCCCTGACAAGGTTAGGAAGATGGACCAAGAGTGATAACACCAGAATGTGTCACATTTCCAAGAGAAAGTGCCACATTCGCTGCGGGGGAAGGGGGAGCGTGTCATGGTCTTATATGTACGGAAGATGTAAGTGTCGGTATGTAAGCGAGAGTCAGTGTAAGCATAGTTGAGGTAAAGGGCAGTAAGAGACACCACGGCTTGGCTAGTGGACGGTCAGGCAAGAAGCCCGTGAATAGAGCCACGTGATGTGGGAAGGTCAACGAGGAGAGAGGCAGTGTGTGTGAGGCAGCGAATAGGGACGGACGTGTGGAGATCTATAGAACGATAGAACGATAGAAGGATAGTGTTTGTGACGGATAGATGGAGATGAACGTTGTGTATTGATATTCGAGGAATGTACTAACTGTGATATGTGCGGGGTGATGTGAAGTTGATTGTGAATGATCATGCGGGCGACAGTGTAAAGATCGCCATTGTGAGCTAGCGCGTGGCTGTTGGTGGTGAACGATTGTTTGAGCGCGAACTGCGATCATGATGTCAGCTTGTAATATATTGTAATAAATGATTGTTCAGGAGATAGCTCCTGCCAGTTTCTGATTGTATTCATGTGTTATTAGTAGATGTATCGTAGATGTTATAATATGCCTGTCCAAGTCCAGTGGGCTAGACGGAGCCAGTAGTCAGGACGTTGACAGTTACAAATGTCGGGCGTTATTTTAGGCATCATCTCATCTTGTTCATCTTATACCTTGCGGTGTAGAGATGAAGTATAAATAAGCAGCTGGAGAGTGCCTGTTTATGGGCTTCATATATCGAGATTTCCATCGACTCTGCTATTCCCTCTGTCCATCGTTTATATGGTCGGCCCCTTCCTCAGGTTTCATTTGGTCTGTACATCATTGCTTGCTGTTGTATACTGTCAGTTGGTAGCCTAGTAATCTGGCCGAACCATTTAACTTGCTGTTTTCTAATTAAATCTAACGCTGCTATAACCACCAATTTAGTCCTGGTTTCTTCATCTCTGATGATCTCTTTTCTTGATACATTGATTATTCTCAGGAATCTCACTTCCGTTGTTGTAAATTTTCTTTTCTCTTTATCTGTCATTGTCCAGATATGGCATTGGTAGCATAGGGTTGGTAGGAAGATTGTGTTGTAGAGTATTTTAGGTATCATTGTTCATAATTAATGGTTTAGACAACACAGCAATGGAATACATGGGCCCTAGATGAAGAGGCAGTGGTGGGCCAACATGACGGTGGTCACAGTGCATTTGAGAATCCCTGGGCATGTAAATGTACGTGGCAAGGGATCTGGCTAAGGAGCGAGCTTCTTTCCGAAAAATTGAGATGAGAAGGACGTTCTGCAAATTACTAGCTACGTTGCGAGGGTGGTGGTCATTGTAGAAGATCATATTGTGTTATAAGAAAAGGCAATCTGGAAAATTCTGCGACAAAGGAAGGTATTAAGAGTCAATGATTAGAGTCATTAGACACAGACAATCAAACAATTTTTGGGCATGTTTTGAGAAGAAATGAATTGGAGAACTTGTGACAACTGGCAATATCGAAGGGAAGAGACCAAGGGGAAGACCGAGAAGTAAATACCTGGATGGCTTGGCCACGTGTCATTGTCGAGACAAGAACACTGAGCTTATCCACGACTCTGGTGATCGAGTGAGATGGCAAAACATGACCGCCCACGCTTATCGGCATGGCACTTGATGGATGGATGGAGAGTCAAAAGGTTGTTGACTGGTTGGTTGGATGGTTGACTGGCAGGTTGATTGGTTAGTTGAATGTTTGGTTGGCTGGTTGAATGGTTTATTGACTGGTTGGTTGTTTGATTGGATGAAAGGCCTCTGGATGGATGACGAGAGTGCCAACTCGTCAGCTGCAATGAAGTTGAAGTCGCCTGAGCTATAAAAAGAGCTTGCATCTATTGAAATTAGTATGCAGTAGAGACCTTCTTTCCGATCCAGCATTTAAGTAATAATCTCTGTGCGGAATGTGTTGCAGAATTCTTCTTCTCCTCTCAGAGCATAGACAGCAGCGGGGCTATCAATACCCCTTTAGAACTTCACATCTGTGGAGAGGCTTGGTAATCCTTGAAACAATAGATATATTTGGAATCCAATTTGTTGACTGCCCGCACCACGGATAGATGATCAAAGATTTTGTCAGTGTAGGCCCTGATTCTGCGGCGTCTGCAGCCCGACAAAAGGTGGTAAATGCTGGGTGGGTTGGGCCAGTGGCGCGGAAGATTACGAGCAGTTGAATGTATCACGAAGTAGATTGACGTAAAGGAGCAGAAATGCATGAAATACGTGACGTGTAATGATAATGATGCTGTAGAAGCTATTAACAATGATAAGGGAGATCTTTGCAGACCGTTTAAATAACATGAGAAATACATCATAGGAATAATTGACACGTAGAGAAGACAAGCGAAAGAAATAGAAATCGGAAGATACTGACAACAGGAAATGTTAAAGTTATCAGCATACTGGTGGTATTCGAACGTCTAAATGCCATTCTCTCGCTGATGGAACAAGTGTAATTCGAAGCACGACCATTGATTTCTGAGAATGCCAGTCAATACTTATGGTGTTTTTTTCTCAGTATAAACTTTAGGCCGGACTCCGTGGCTAAGGTCTTGCAGACGCGATTCGTGAGGCCGCTTACCTGCGTTCGAAACACAGCTGCGAACGATTTGGCAGCAGACCGTGTCTCGCTGGTTTAAACGTTATGGTATGGGAGCCGGTCGATCAGAAAGCAATGGTAAACTACTGAACGTAAACTTGCCAAGACATCAACTGGTGTTGACAGCGATGCCCTGTAAATAGGTTATGGTACAACAAAACAAACAAACCTTAGCAGTAACCAGGACAACACGGAATGTTCATATGTGTGGACAGTGCTGAACTGGCCATGGTGCAAGCTTGCCTGATGGGAAGTGGGAGAGGGGGGCGCTTGTAGGGCCCTGCTGAAGTGGGCCCCTTAAATGATTAAGTCACATAGGGTGATTAATCGTTTAAAGCGACTTCCGGTATCTGTCATTGGCATGCACAGTAGGTTTCCCTATGCAACCCCCTTTAATTTGATATATAGTACAACAATGTCTATTAATCATAACTGTGACACACCCCTACTTCTCATTTTCCGCCATTTGTTTTTGTTTGGTCCAAACCTACTAATTGTTTTGCATTGAATCTATTAAACATTAGACCAGGGGTCACCATATTATGACCCGTGGGGCCGGATCCGGCCCGCGACGTCAGTTCATCAGGCCCGCCGACTGTTGTCGAATTTGTTGGAATGCGAGACGTTGTGATACAATTTACATTTAAATATTATATTTAGAATACTAGATCTTCACACGTGCAGAGACCTTCTGGCTGCTATGTGCCTTAAATTTGCCATTTAAAATTGTAAATTATTGCATCTATATTTTCTTGTGTATTGCAATGTTTGCTTATTTCACGCCATCCCACGCCATCCCAAGTCATTCTCTAGGTCTTGGTAGCTCCGCTACTCTCTGTCGTTACCATGGTTTCCAATGCAACACACACCTTTCCCGCACCCAGATGCGCCTGGCTGTCAACACAGGTCTGACGCTCCAGACATATTTACTTCTTTTTGCCTGTCATCCATTCTATAGGTATGTAACAAGGAATGCTTTGTTTGACAGTGATAGGTAAATGTACTACAAGTGTGAATAGGGGCAATAAAGTAGTAAAATAGCAATAAAATGCCATAGAAGCCTCGTGTTATTACGAAAATATTATTCCCAGATCAGAAAAATTCCCCAGTCAAGTGGTCAATCGAGTTGGTCTCTAGGCCAGTGTTTTTCAACCTTTCTACTGGAGCAGATCCTTACGCAAATGTTTACGTTACTCAAGAAAATCTGTGCGATGATCCAAGTGTCTGTCATACTTTATGTAATAAACTAGAAGGGCAGAAATATTGCATTTAGGCGATTTAGGTCTGTGTTGGTGGAACCCCCGGCTGCCACTCGCGGAACCCCGGTTGAAAAACTCTGCTCTATGCTGTTTATTTAGGCCGACCCTATTTATATATTTTGCAAACCTTATTGTGTGATATATTCTATTACCAAATGAACCTATAAACGTTGTATGTACCATTGGTGAGCCGTAGCTTCACCAGTGATCCACAGTACTCCGTTTTTCTTGTGTTTAATAGGATTTTAATTATGTTTCTAATTCAATGTCTTTTTCGTTTTCAAATCCCGGTTACTTCACCCTTCATTATGGCTATTAAGACAAGAAAAGGGGACGCTGAGTGTCGCGATTTCAGTGAAGAATGGGGAGTAAAGTACTTATTTGTGGAAACAAAGGACAAGAAAACCAGCTGCGTAATATGCAGCGAAAGTGTTGCCGTTTTTAAAGAGTATAATCTTCGGCGTCACTATCTATCAACATATGCAAAGTTTTCTGGAAAGTTCCTATCTGAGAAACATGAGTCCTTTAAACGTGGTTTAGAAACAAAGAAATTTCTTTACGAAAACGTTTGCTGAAAATGAATCTGTCACTCGTAAAAGTTACAAAATAATGCAAGAGATGGCAGAACTAGGAAAACCGTTTACTGATGGCAACTTCATCATAGAGTTATGATAGAGCCAGTAAATAGCTTGTGTCCTGAGACAGCCGATTTGTTTGAAACTATCAGAATTTCGGCAAGTTCATTTGTGCGGAGAACAAAAGAACTTGGAGAGAACATAGTGCTACAGATACGCGAGAAAGCTAGGAACTTGTTGTGACATTCTCTGGTGCTGGATGAGTCTACTGATCTCTCGAGTACGTCATAACTTCTCGTTTCCATTCGTGGTGTCAATTTGGACTTTCAGATAAAAGAAGAGTTGGTATCTGTTTGCAGTATGCATGGAACAACAACTGGAAAAGACATTTTTGAAGAGAATTTTTGAAAAGAATTTTGCAAATTTTTTTGCAAGACTATAACCTTCAGTTGAATCGGCTTCAAATGTGTTACAGCTGATGGAGGAAAAGACATAGCTAGAGTGAGGAAGGGTCTGGCGGGATAGATCATGACTCAGTTGGAAGACTTGGAAATTCCGGCGCTCTGTTCATACACTGCATCATACGTCAGCAAGCACTCTGTGCGAGAGACTTAGATATTTCTTGTGTACTGATGCCAGTCGTTTCTTCTGTCATTTTTGGTTGACATTACATCCAACATGAATGAACCGATCTTGAAACTTCAGAGAAAAGATAACCTCGTCTGTGATCTCTACAGAATCATAAAGGATTTCCGGAGAAAGCTGTCATTATTTGAAGCACAGCTAGAAGGAGAAAAAGGTTCTCAATTTCATTGTTTAATGGTGGTGTGCTCTCGATGTTCAGAAAAAAATTATTCGAGACCTGAAGAAGCACTTTTGGAGAGATTTTCAGATCTTGACAGAATTGAGAGTGACACTGTTTTGTTCCAGAATCCGTTTGATTGTAACCTTGATGATGTGCCAGTTGAACTACATTTGGAACTCATTGATTTGCAAGCACATGACATGTTGAAAGAGAAGCACAGAGAAGGAAAACTGGTTGAATTTCACCGCTGCTTACCTGATGTTGAGTATCTGAAACTGAAGAAATTTGCCGATGGTATGGCAGCAGTGTTTGGAACAACTTATATTTGCGAGCAAACATTTTCAAAAATGAAGTATGTGAAGTCAATAGATCGAACGAGTTTGAATTATTACCATTTGAAAGCAATTCTCTTGATTGG
>OY992882.1:31879563-31914563 GCA_963921405.1 Cepaea hortensis | reverse complement strand
AGAAAGGGGAAAAGGTTTTCTAAGAAAATTACTTTCGAGTAAATTTACTTCATTGATAATGAGATACTGTATCTTGGTATCTGGAAATAAAAAATATATTAAGATACTTAACGTTTAATAGTCATCTATGTCTGCTTGCACGTATTTTCGCGCTGGCGAAAGACCGTGCAAGTCTCGGCATTTTGGCGCAAAACAAAAATTGTCATGTTCATTTACAACTCACTAGAGCAGGGGTGTCAAACTCAATCACTCAGCGGGCCAAAACTCAAATCATACGTAAGGTTGCGAGCTGAACAGGATAAACATTCAATAAGCCGAAAATTAAACCCTTTTTATGTTGTCCATTTTATCATTAATACAAATTAAAACAGAAAAAAGCGCTGCGCAGTGTCAATCGTGTCATTACTTCCATCGACAGCAAGGGAGATTGCAACATAGTCTTCGCCTTTTTCGATCAGCTGTGTTTTCACATTAGTGACCATCTCACAAACCCGATCAACAAGCATTTTTCTGCTAATGCCTACCTTTGCAAACATCTGCTTTCTGTCTGAACACAAGACGTCACACACTTTTAACATGCAGTGCTTCAGAAACTCTCCTTCCTTAAACAGTCTGCCTGATTTTGCGATCTCCACCGTCACAATAAAACTTGCTTTCACAGCAGCTTCATTTTGTGATTTCGCTTTGGTGAAAAGCATCTGCTGGTATGTTAGATGCCTCTTCAATTCCTCTACCTTCTGTAGTTTCTGTTCTGTGTTCAGGCGGTTTAACTTGTCTTGATGTTTAGTCTCGTAGTGCCGTCTCAGATTATATTCTTTGATCACAGCCACATTATTTCCAAAAATTAGACACAGGTTTACCGCCAATATCAGTAAGCATATATTCAGCCTCCCAGCGGCTTTAAAAGGCTTTTTTTCAGAATCATCAGTTCTCTTGGTCGTTGTGAGAAAAGATTGTGCATCTACTGACAGACGTTTGATTGATATCAGGTAAGCCGTAGCGGGGAAATGTGATGTAATATCCGGGCACTAGACTACTTTCATTTCTTTTGCGCGAATTCAAAACAATCAAGTGAACGTTGCTAGGTCACTATAACAACGTGCATCCACTCACCACACAACATTTATTTTCGCTTATTCTGATTAAAGCGAGAATGCTCCCAGCAATGCAAGGAATTTGATTTGCACTTTATATCGTGGCCATTAAAAATAATTTTGTCTAAAATTCTCTCTCGATTCGAATATATTTGTACGTCGGTTGAGACCTCTCGGGCTTGATATGATTGAACGCCGGGCCTGATGTGGCCCGCGGGCCTTGAGTTTGACACATGTGCACTAGAGCGTCACCATGGAATTTGATATGGGCCAACAAACATGTGATTCTTCGCCTCTGTGTCTATGTGACCAGATAGGGAAGCCATATTTTAATGGAAATGATAATTTATAGGTTATTGCCGAAGTTCACGGCAATCAATGTACTTCTATCTCCAGAAAGCACGAGATAGAGCAAGATAAAATGTGTGTGTGCGAGCGCGAGCGAGCGAGAGAGAGAGAGAGAGAGAGAGAGAGAGAGAGAGAGAGAGAGAGAGAGAGAGAGAGAGAGAGAGAGAGATTGACAGGTGTAACAAGCATTCCGCTTGTGGAGGTGGAAATAAAGCATATGTAAGGAATGTGTATTTACATCCACTTTGCCATAAAAATATTATTTTTATCAATTATTATATCAATTTATCATAAATGTATATGTATGTATTTGTTTTATTCACACATGTGATACTTAAAACTAACAAACGGCAACTCTCTGTGATATACACAAACAAAAGAAACACATTACACCTTGTAAATATACATTGCTTTCTATGAAATAAACGTTTGAAAAAAAATACTATTGCTTCTCGAACTTTTAGCTAAGATCAAAGTGTAGTACTCAATACTGCACTTGATCTGGTCAGGGGTCGAGAGTTCAATCAAACCTCACAACACCTCACAGAAGCTGTGGGCCTGGTGGGTTAATGCGGGCCCACAATAGAACCATGTGGACGCGGGGGCCACAGAGTATCGCTCTATCCTTTCGGGGAACCGCTAGCCCTTAAAAACAAAAAAAAAAAAAAAAAAAAAAAAAATGTTACTAAAGATTTCCGTGGAGAGGAGCAATAAAATGAGTCTAAAGACTATTTTTCAAACCCTACTCTGTAGGGTATTCCTTCCATCATCCATCATGTGCCATGCCGATAAGCGTGGGCGGTCATGTTTTGCCATCTCATTCGACCACCAGAGTCATGGATTAGCTCCGTGTCCCTGTCTCGATCATGCCACGTAGCCAAGCCATCCAGATATTGACTTCTCGGTCTTCCCCTTGGTCTGTTCCCTTCGATCTTGCCAGATGTCACCAAGTTCTACAAGTCATTTCTTCTCATAACATGCCCAAAAATTTTCACTGTCTACGTCTAATTTCTCTAATCAGTTTACGATCTTCATTTGTTTCTTGAAGGACTCGTTCATTGGTTTTTCTGTCTGTCCATCGTATTCTCTGCATTTTCCTCCGAAACCACATTTCCACAGCCATCAGATGTTTTTCAGCTTGACTGCTCTTTGTCCACACTTCACATCCATACAATGAACAGGCTCTATGTATCCTCTCAACACTCTTTTTCTCGTTTCAATTGAACTTTTTATTGGTCAGTATGTTTTTCATCTTGAAAAAGGCTACATTCGCAATGGCAATTCTTGTTCTAATCTCTTCAAGGCATCTCCCATCAGATGTTATGATTGTTCCGAGATAACTGTACCGATTAAATTGCTTAAGAATATGCCCATTTATCGTATATCACATTGTGGTGTTTCCTTCTTCCCAGTGACGACCATAATCTGTATCAAAAATTACGATTGGGCTTTAGAGTTCTTTGAAATGCAGATGACTGGGATTCATATCCCGACGTCTGGAAAAAAATAACATTGGCTAAGATCAAAGTGTAGTACCGCTTCATCTTGCCAGGGGACGGGATGATCATCTGTCATACAGATACTGGGGAACTCACGAGGAAACCACGAGCCCTTCAAATATAAAAAAAAAAAAAAACGTTTATGGGATTTATGTAGACAAATACAAAATTAGAGGAAATGCCATTTATATTGTTTGTAAATGGTATTCACTTTGAACAAATAGTTCTCTCTTCTCTCTCTCTCTCTCTCTGTCTCTCTCTCTCTCTCTCTCTCTCTCTCTCTCTCTCTCTCTCTCTCTCTCTCTCTCTCTCTCTCTCTCTCTCTCTCTCTTTCTCTCGACAAAATGTATATGTACAATGTTCTCCTTTTTCTTTACAATTTTGCGAGAATGCTCACAACAATCGTCACTGTATGTGTGTGTAAAGTGTGGGAGTTAGTTAATAATAGTAGGTTGGGGGATGTGTGTGTGGGTGGATTCGTGATGTGTGTAGGTGGGCTCAGAATGTGTGAGTGGACGGGGTGGGATTTGTGGGTGGGTGCGGGATTTGTGTGTGGGTACGTGCGGTATGTATGGGTTGGCAGGGAGATGTATGTGTGGGTGGGGATTGTGTTTGGCTAGGCGGTTGTGGGTGAGTGGGTTGTGGAGGATATGTGGGTTGATGATTGTTAGGGGGTTATGGAATGGGTAGGGGATATATGTGTGGGTGGGGAGATGTGGGGGTTATATGGTGGGTGAGAGATGTGTGCAGGTGGGGGTAGTTGTGGGTGTGGGGATGAGTGTGTGCGTGAGGGATGTGTATGGGTGCTGGATATTTTGGTGGGTGGGTGGGGAGTGTGTGTGGGTGGGTGGGTAAGGGATGTGTGGGTGAATGTGTGTGGGGTTGTGGGGGATTGTGTGGGTTGGGGGAACGGTGCGTGATGGGTTGTGGGTGATGGATTTGGGGATAAGTGTATGTGGGTGGGAAATATGACTGGGTGGGTGGGGGTGTATGTGGCTGGATGGCGGATGTATTGTGGGTAGTGAGGGTGGTTGTAGGTGGGGAATGTGTCGGTGGGTAGGAGATGTATGGGGAGATGTGGGTGAGGGATGGGTCTTTGGGATGTGTGTGGGTGTGGTGTTGTGTGGGAGGGGAGATGGGTGTGGATAAAGGATGTGTGTGGGTGGGTGGGGTGTGGTTGGGTGTTGGTGTGCTGATAGGTGAAGGGTGTGTGTGAGAGTGGGGGATGTGTGTTTAGATGGGTGGTTGGGGTGTGTGAATGTGGGTGGGAAGATGGGAAATGTTTGTGTTGATGAGTGGGTGAGGGATGTGTGGGTGTTAGTGGTTTAGGGATAAGTACATGTGTGAAGGGATATGTGAGGGGATGAGTGTATGGGTGGGGGAATATGTGTGTGGGTTCGTTGTGTGTGCGTGGATAGCAGGTGTGTGTTTGTGAATGGGGGATGTGCTTGTGGGTGGTGATGTGTGTGACAGATGTGTGTGGGTAGGGAGATGTAAGAGGGGGTTGATCTGTGTTTATATGGTTAGGGGTATGTGGTTAGGGGTTTGTGGCTGGGGGGTGGGCGGGTGGAGGATGTGTCTGTTGGGTAGAGGATGTGTGGGTGGGTGATAGTATATGGGTAAGGGTGTGTGGTTAAGGGATGTGTGGTTAAATGATGTTTGGTTGGGGGATGGGTGGGTGGAGGATATTGGGTGGGTAGAGGATATGTGGGTGGGTGATTGTGTGTGGGTTAAGAGATGGTGGGAAATGTTTGTATGGGTGGGCTCGGGATCTGTGAATGAGCTGAGGGAGATGGGATTTTATGTGGGTGGGTGCGGAATTTGTGTGTGGGTAGGTGAGGGATATGTGAGTTGGTGGGAAGATGTGTGTGTGTGTGTGTGGGGGGGGGGGGTGATGTGTGGTTGAGGGATGTGTGTTTGGCTGGGTGGTTGGAGGTGTGTGAGTGGAGGAGGATATGTGGGTGGGTAATGGGACGGGTGGAGGATACGTGAGTGGTTGGGGAGATGTGTGTAGGTGGGTCGATGTGTGTGGGGGGATGTGTAGGTTGGGGAATTTATGTGTGCTTGGGGTGTGGGTGGATGGGATTTGTGGTGGGTGGGTGGTGTATTTGGGTGGGGCGATGTGTAGGTGTGAGGATGTGGTGGATGGGTGGAAGCATGTATGTGTATCTGGGCTGTGTGTGTGGTTGGGTTGGGCTGTTGGCGTGAATGGGGGATGTGTGGGTGGGTGGTGGATGTGTCTCATAACATGGTAATATGCATTGTCTATGTTTATAAAATTCATTTGACAATGTTTTTTCCTATGAACTATTGATGAACAAAAGATAAGTGATTGGAAGGGCAGAATGTAAGACGGGCCTGCGTGCCCAATTTGTTACCCTCTGAAAATAAAGTCCGTTCGTTCTTTCGTTTGTTCTCTCTCTCTCTCTCTCTGTCTCTCTGTCTCTCTCTCTCTCTCTCTCTCTCTCTTTCTCTCTCTCTCTCTCTCTCTCTGTCAAATGGTGCATTGCTTTCTAACAACCAGCCCCCTCCACCTCTATTTCTTTAACATACGTATCTCCTATAGTAATAAATCATACAATTCAACTGCGTATCCGTTTCCCTGGTTGCTTAGAGCATATTTAAAATATCATTATAACATGATTGCTTACTACACTTAATAATAATTATACGACAATCCTGATACCGAAGGAGGGCGATGCTCGCAGCGCTCTCCTCAGGCTTGATGACCTGATTCGCTGGTGCAGGATGAGCTTCAAGCCAAAGAAATTGAGAAGCCTGTCGATCATGAAGGGTAAAGCGGTGGAAAGGAGGTTCACGGTATCCGGACAGGCGATTCCCACCGTGATGGAGAAACCTGTGAAGAGTCTCGGTCGTGTGTACGACTCAACACTGGCGGACAGGAACGCTGTGGCGGAGACACAAACAATGCTGACGAACGGCCTAAATACCATCGATAAAACCAGGCTGAGAGGCAAGTTCAAAATCTAGGTCCTCCAGTTTATGCTTATTCGGAAACTGCTGTGGCCGCTGCTGATATATGATATCGGCGAGACCACATTGAGCGCCATGGAGGGCAAGACAAACAGATACATGAGAAAGTGGCTTAGAGTATCCACATGCCTCACGACTGTCGCATTGTATTGTAAGCACAGCAAGCTCGTCCTCCCGTTCCTGTCCCTCATGGAAGAGTTTAAGCAATAGAATTGCGAATAGAGAAAAATTATATTCGCAGTAGAATTGCGGGAAGTAACAAACATGTCACAGCGTCTGCTCACTAGTCAATTTTAGTTTGAGCCATTAAGAAGTCTAAGAAGCTGGTTAATTTAAATGGAATGTTCACTGTTGCGAGTTTAATTCTGCCGAATTCTCCGTAATTTTTAATGAATCACCCTTCTTTTTATTTCTGTCATCTTCTGGCATCCCGTTTTATTTTTACAATACGTTAGTCTTGTTTAAATATCAAGAATAATTTTTCCAGAACTGGTATCCCCAATGAGGATACAAATAACGATCCCTACAAATAATTGTGTCCCCAGGCGAGTTCAAGAATTGTCAACTTTCGTTTCTGTACACTTACTGTTACCAGGCATCCATGTTTGTTTACGTTACCAACCTACTTTGCATGACCTGATAATTCTGGTCCAAGCTGACAGTGACAGTAATATGCTTGGATCATCACACTTTATTCACATGCTTCGATTTTCTCAGTTCTATATTTTTGTTCCTATTGTTTAATATTTTTACGTATTTGCTGAAAATTTTTTTTTTATTTCACCGACGAGGAATCGAACCTCGTGACAGGCGGAGACACTTGTCACTACGCTACTGAGGAAAGGTTAACATATCAACAAACATTTATAATAATAAATATAGCTACACGCATAGGAATAATTACGTGACCTACTTCTACTGAGAATATAATTTTTTTTTCCATTCGCAATTCTATTGCGAATAGTCACCTCGATTAAGAAATGAATGGTCCGAAATTCTTGGGGAAGAGGGTGGTCATCTGATGATCGGAAGGCCCCTGCCGTGTTTGCTCCGCGTAAGAGCTACGACTATGTTCAAGCATTCTGCTGAATTAACCATATAGCTAAAAGAAAAACACATAGATGAGCAATGAGATGGGGACATAAATATCTAATATTCATATAAGGGAGGCAACTAGCATTTAAAAAACTCAATTGCTTAGCTATAATATTATTAATTATTTAACATAAATATCTCTCTGTTGTGTCTGATAAATAAAACTAACAATTCGGAAGTCGGAAATTGTAATACAGCAAAGAATTCTTTTACACTACTTAGGAAATGTGTCTTTAATCTTTACTTACTTAAATTTTATAAACAACTTTGATGTTTCACATTTATTGATTAAAGGTCAATTGTGTACTTTCAACGTTAACGTCACGTTAGGTCTTTTTCTATTCCCCCTCTGTGGGGGAAAGCATTTTTTTACTGGCCTCTTAAGGCCACATACAATTTAAAAGAAATTAACCACACACCTCCCAAACTTTGATAACATTTAGAAAGAAATGGGAAGACAGAATATTCACATGTTAGGTATATCTGAGACCAGAGGGCTTTCACGTCCGAGGAATATAGCAATAATCCATTCTGGTGGAGAGAAAATCAGCCAGAGGTAGCAATTATAATGGTTATAGAAATATTAGAAGAACAATGTGGGTTTGTAAAAGGCAAGGGTTCAATAAATGCTGTATATATGCTGAGAACATTAATTGAACGTTCTGTAAAAGGAAACAAACACCCACATCTATGCTGTATTGACCACCCAAAGGCTTTCTATAAAGTAAGACATGCCAATATGATAAAGATGCTTGCAGATCTATAAATTGATGGGGATAGACTTTAGGCCTGTAAAAAAAAAATACATATATTGGAAGCAACAAGCTACCATAAGGATTGATAAGGAAGTAGGTCAATATCAGCCTATTAAGAGAAGTGTGAGACAGACACGTATAATGTTTCCAGATCTTTTTCCTCTGTGCAGTGAAAATAGTTTCAGGAATGTAGAAGATATAAAAGGAGCCATCATTTGGGGACGTAACATCAATAACATTAGATGTGCGGATGATACAGTATTGATTGCAAACATTGAGCAGCATCTGCAACATCTGGTAGATGTGATTGTTGCACACAGTGAATAACTGAGGTTAGAATTACATTGTAAGAAGATACAAATTATCGCCGTCACTAGGAAGAAGGAAGTACCACAATGTAACATAAAGGTAAATGGGAATATTCTGAAACAATTCAATCGGTATAATTATCTCGGGATAGTCGTAACATCTGATGGGAGATGCCTTGAAGAGATTAGAAAAAGAATCGCCACGGCGAAGGTAGCCTTATGCAAGATTTAAACACATACTGACCAAATAAAAAATATGCCAATTGCAATGAGAAAAAGAGTGTCGAGGTGCTATATATAGAGCCTGTACTTTTGTATGGATGTGAAGCTTGGAAAATGAGCAGTCAAGCTAAAAAAAACATCTGATGGCTGTGGAACTGTGGTTTCTGAGGAGAATGCAAACAATACCTGGAACAGACAGAAAAACATATGACCAAGTACTACAAGTAACAAATGAAACTCGTAAATTGATTAGAGAAATTATACGTAGACAGTCAAAATGGTTTGGACATGTTATAAGAAGAAATGAATTGGAGAACTTGGTGACATCTGGCAAGATCGAAGGGAACAGACCAAGGGGAAGATCGAGAAGTAAATACCTGGATGGCATGGTCATGTGGCATGGTCGAGACATGAACACTGAGCTGATCCACGACTCAGGTGATCGAGTGAAATGACGAGTCGTGACCGTCTACGCTTTCCGGCATGGCACATGATGGATGGATTTTACAGGTTACTGTGTTGACAGAATTTTGGGGAAATTCACAATGGATTCTACTCAGGTGCGCCGTGTTACCGAGATGAGATAGTTTACCTGCGTTTACCCAAGGGAATAAACTTATACAAGTCTCTGCGGTAAATGTCGGCCTATGAAGGCAATTCTCCCATAGCTACACCAAAGAAAATGAACAAACCAGACATCCCTACAGGGAAGGCAAACGACCAACGACAGACCACAGAGGAAGACGACAAAGTATCGTTAAGAAAATTATTCATCGCCACTGACACAGAAGAAGAAGAGAATCCGGAAACGGCCAAAACACACCAAACAGCTACACACAATCTATTTTTATTATCTTATTATTAATATCAATTATCAATTTGTACTCAATATATTTATTTTTGCTACTTGTGATGGGTGACGATTTAAGATAATATGTTTGAATATATCAGGTATACGCACAGAGTCGGTCTCCCTGGCGAAGGCGTTAACGACTTTCTCCGTAATCCCGTATATCCACGTGAGAAACACAGCTGCGCGAGATTCGGCATTGGTTACTTACGGGGTTTGTGAGCTGGCTGCTCAGAAAGCAATGGTAAACTACTGAGCATAATCTTGCCAAGAGCATCAACAAAAGCTGAAAAATGCTGCTGTTGACTGCAACGTCCTGTAAGGGATATGCGACTTTAAAAAAAAAATACGTACAAAACAACAACACATTTGCACATTTATACACAAATACACATCATATTTCATTCTGCTACAAGAGACAAATATACATTCAGATATACATGGCGCACAAATTACAACACAATTAGGACTGAGACATGCATACTTCAATTTGGCAGTCCACAACATAGGTGTCTGGGACAGCCATACTACAAACATTAGATACGTGGAACGTACTCAGAAGAAATCGGGATAGCCAAGGTAGAATCAGCATAGCACAAATAAGTAACACTTAACACACATATACAATTGTCAACATTCACGCACCACCAAATTACAACTACCCGCCACAATTTTATGAAAAACTAGACCAGTGGTTCTCAACCGGTGGGGAATTTCCCCCCCCCCCCCCCCACGGGGAAAATTTTTTGTTTTCCGGGGGGGGGGGGGGGGATGAAGATTATTTCAAAATCGCGTTAATACAAGAACCGATTACTTGATCTTGTTTTTCCCTTCATACTTTACGGTTTTGTACGTCTCACCCTTCTAAAATTCATTTTATAAAGTAAGTAGCCCCACAAATCGCGTTTTATGTGGACGTCTAGACTTGTTTTAGTATGTGCTTCCGTTATTACGCATACTGTGTAGGGGCGGGAGGGGAAGAATTTTTAGCTAGGAAATACGAAAGGGAGGAGGGAAGACGTTCTGAAAATATGGTGAATGGAGGGGGGGGGGGCCACGGGCCAAAAAAGGTTAAGAACCACTGAACTAGACACACTACTCACACATACATACAGAGAACAGAACATCATCCTCTGTGGAGATTTAACTGCGTCTTACAGCCATTGGATATAATGGGTTGAGAAATGAAGACACAGGTGAGGAGAATAAACAGAGAAGGCACAACCTAGTTAGAGACACTGCAAAACATTTTAGACACACACACTTTAATAGACACATCCAGACACAAACACCCAAAATAAGCGAGAAACAACACACACAAATAAAATGCACCACACAGGAAGAAGATTAATTAGGACATACATACCTGCAACACACCACATAATAAGTTCCTGTCGCCAGCATGACGGTTAGGCGTTGAGCCGTTAAAGCCTGTGGCGTGTTTATGCTTGTGGCTACGGTTTGCAATCGCATTATCCTCATGTTGGACTGGTAGTACATGGTTCCGTCGCTCTGCTACTGAGTGAGTGCGTGGGCGACACCGTGAGCTGTGAAATTCGCGTGGAATGCTTTTAAATCTATCCTGTACAGTGAACTGTATGTTCGGAACAATGGCAACCGGCGGTTGCTAAATTGACCGTTTTGCCCTTTCGGTTCAAGAGTGAATTTTTCGGGAGACTCCTGGGAGTCGGCGCTGAAGCTGCGGAGTTCGTGTTTTGTGCGTCACTTTCGGTGGGTCGCCCTGCGCTAAAAGACCGAGCCATGTGAAAAAACCCGGGTCAATGAGGTCTTTCTGGTGACTGCCGAGTCCATCGACGACGAACTGTGGTATTCGTGGATGAATTTTGTTTTGACATCCTGTCTATTCCACTTATCACATTTGGACAGTGGGGAGCATTTTGTGTGATATTCGCTGGGACGGGAATGGAGCATAATGGGGACGACCCGTTGCCGTGAAGTTGGAACCTCGACTAACTAACTAACTAACTAACTAACTAACTAACTAACTAACTAACTAACTAACTAACTAACTAACTAACTAACTAACTAACTAACTAACTAACTAACTAACTAAACTAAACTAACTAACTAACTAACCTTCTAACTTGCGCCTTGCCTCAACCAACTTACGCCGTCTCTCAATCAACATGCTTCAGGTCATCCCATCTTTCGCTATCTCCTACATTCCCCCCCCCCACCCCCACGCCCTATTTTATTCATCTATGGCTCTAATTTTTTCTTAGTGTTATTATGTCTCCCTCTGTTGTGTTTTCCCTGTGGGTTCCAAATAAAGGACGTTCTGTTATTATATTCTCATATATTCTCAGTATATGCCCTATCCGGTACCAACACCCTTTCTTCCCTTCTTGATTCATTGTTATTTGTTCAGTTCTCTCTGTGAATACAACAGTTGTGATTTCGTCATGCTTTCGTCATATTTTAGGCCTTCTATTCTGTGCAGAATCTGCCATCAATCAACATCACAGTAAACGGGGAGATACTAGTACAAGTAAACAGTTTCTCCTATCTTGGATATATAATAACAAATGATGAAAGAAGTGAAACAGAAATTAAAAAAGGGAATAAGAATCGCAAAATTGCTTTCAACATCATGAAATTAGTATTAACACCTAGAGAGATTAACGTTTTACAATTTATAATTCTCAAATGTCATGTATATTCAACATTACTATTTGGCGTGGAAGTCTGGACAATGAACAA
Source organism: Cepaea hortensis (assembly GCA_963921405.1). Classification (NCBI taxonomy): domain Eukaryota; kingdom Metazoa; phylum Mollusca; class Gastropoda; order Stylommatophora; family Helicidae; genus Cepaea; species Cepaea hortensis. The sequence continues at coordinate 31,902,677 of OY992882.1, read as the reverse complement.
GTCAGTAGAAAGTCGAATAGAGAGAGAGGTCTAGGATATGTGCATATACGAAGAATATATCGTATTTCATGGAAGCAAGCACAATCAAACACAGAGGCATTAGAAGGCATACATTTTATCAATTTGGTAACAATTGTTATGGTGAAGAGAGATCTGTGAATGGTCCATTCAAATACATTGGCAATAATGGAAAGATTTCATGTTGTTATTTACTTGCGAGTGTTGGTTGTTCACTTGCCATTGTTCACGTGACAATCCTGGATGCTTACTTGAGAATACTTTCTCCGTAAAATTCGTATACTCTCATAAGTAACGTGACGTTGCGTGAGAATTGGTAGCGGTTATCTTCGCGTCGGTAACTTACGGGGTATAAGAGCCGGTTGCTCAGAAAGCAATGGCAAACTACTGAGCGTAATCTTGCCAAGAAATCAACAATCAGCTGAAAGATGCTGATGTTGACAGCGATGTCCTGTAAATGATATGCGAATAAACTAAAAATGTGAAGCCCAGTTTATACGAATCACAATATATGTGAAGCACCGTATATATGAAGCTCATTATATACAAGGCAGTGATTGTAGTGGGTGCGGCAACTGGAAGTGTGGTGTAGAAGCAAGGCATCTGCCTCTAACTTGAGAAGTCTAGGTGTGAATCACAGTGTGGATTTGTATACAATTAACTACCTTAAAGAATTATAACGAATCCTTTTACATGTCTAAAGGTGAATTGGGTATATGGTGCTAGATGTTTTTTAGACCAGCCAGCAATTCAATGGTTATGCTGTCACTATCACGCCAATTATGTTTACTTCTTAAGCCATTTCCATCTATCCATTTTAAGCTGGATTGAACTGTAAGCCCAAACTGATTTTCAAAATCTGCCTCGATGCAAATTCGAACCCATGAATACCATGAAAGCAGGCCGGTGTCTAGCACTACACTACTGCAACATATGTCTCGAAGCTGGAACATGCTTGAGTCTGTATGTGATGGAGCCATCACAGTTTGTTTGCGTGAATGCACGGAGGTACAGGTGGCTATTTATTTCTTCTGTTAGCAGATGACGAGTGCCGGCAGCACACCGTTGTCCAACTGCACTCATGAAAATATCAGTGTAGCTATTTAACAACTATACTAAAATCTTCAGATTCCAACGGACACCCACGACCTTGCCTCAGGATCCGACGGACACCCACGACCTTACCTCAGATTCTGACAGACACACACGACACAACCTTAGATTTCAATGGACACTCACGACCCTACTTCAGATTCCAACGGACACAACCCACGACCTTATCTCAGATTCTGACAGACACCCACGACCCAACATTTGATTTCAGTGCACACTGACGACCCTGCTTCAGCCTCCGACGGACACCCACGACCTACCTCAAATTCATTCGGACACCCGTTATTTTATCTAGGCCACCCACAATACTACCACAGACCCGACATTCCTACAGCGGACTCTACTTATGACATTCCTGATCCTACCTCAGACTCAAATACCCTAACTCTGATTATCTCAGACATCCAAGGTCCTTCTTCAGATTCTCCAGGACACATAAGACCCACCCAAGGCCCTACCTCAGAATCCAGCGAACATCCAAAATCATAACTTAAACCCCAACCACCTAACTCAGACCTATACTGGCGCCCATGGCCTTATATCATATACCCACAACCCTGCCAGAGATCCCCACTATCCTATCTCGGACACGCATCATTCTACCTCAGATATTCCGGATTCCCAGTTGACAACCACCACATTACCTCGGATTATCTCCAGCTACAATCTTATCTCTGATTACCACACTGACATTAATTATTATATATTTTCCGTTCCCTCCTTTCCAGCGAACACTAATATTCCTATCCGAAACTCCCGTCGACCCTATCCCCGACTATCGACTCTTACCCAAACTCCGCAAACCCTACCTCAGGCCGCCCCCCCCCCACCTTACGACCCATCTGGGTCGCTTCTGGGGCTTAGAAAATCATGTTTCGTTGTCACATGGCATAATCAACAACCCCCCCCCCCCCCCTCAAAAAAAAAAAAAAAAAAAAAACAACAACAACAACATATGACAGCTGGTCCACGCATGAATAGTGATCGTGTGAGATGGCGAAACACGACTGCCCACAGTAGATGTCAATTGGGGGTTTGGGGCCAAAAAGGTCGGGGCACTACAGGAGCGCCAAAAGAAAGCCCCCGGGGACCAAAAGGGTCGGGGCACTACAGGAGCGCCAAAAGAAAGCCCCCTAGGGAACCAACCCCCGGGGGCCCCACCCCCCAGAGCCCCGGGGCGCGACCGCCCGACCGGGCCGTCCTCTGTATCCCGGAGCGCACGCATGGCGACCGAGCCGCCCGCCACGATATATTACTCAGACATATTTTGGAAAAGCTGTCATATCTCCCAACACAAGCCGGTGTGATATATCACTGCAGCCACAAAGCTCAAAAAAAAACGGCGGGCTATTTTTTTTACCACCACACGTTCGTTAACAGAATGTGCTACACACAGCACGCTTATTTCCCCCGCTAACAAGTGACGTGGAAGTTAATCAATGCGCGTTGAGCCAGTGATATACTTTTATAAGCTTTTATTAATTTCTTTGCTTTTTTATAACATACATTGAAAAAAAAACATTGTATGTACAAAAAAATTATATACAAATGTATGTACAAAATTATATACAAATGTATACTACATATTTTAATAGTGATATATAACCACAAAATGTTGGTGTTACTTCGGTCGGTGGCGTGGTCAAGTTGGTTAAACCACATCACACTCAGCAGGTCTAGAAATTGAATGGTTTGCATGCTCAAACCCGGGTTTCCATTCAATATTCTAGGCTGCCGTAGTGCGGATGCGGGCACCTTCTAGGTTTCGCTAGTATTTCGTTTCGATTAGCAACCAACAAGGGGGTCGCCTAATCTCTATACATGTGGTTTAACCAACACACCTCACATCTCTCGGAGGATGGCAAGTTGTGTGCATAAAAACCCGGGTTGTTGTCATCCTCTGAGAGGGGTGGGGGAACGAATCACAAAGCCGACTTTTGCATTTTTTTTAATTCTTTTTTTTTTTTAAATCCGCGTGATGGTTTAGGCGGCTTTTTCTTCGTTATGGTGTTATATCTGAAAAATATTAGGGCGCGTCGAATTAGAGGCTGACTTATTGGGCACATACAGATGGAGACCTATGGATGTGAGTGGCCGAAGCTCGGCAAAGAACTTCATTGCGGCCGCCCAACCGTCGGCCTTTATTGTTCTTGGCATGAGGCAAAGCGGGGCGAGGTGATAGAAGAGTGTATATTCTGTGAGAGGGGTGTTAGGAAACCATATGAGATGTGTGAGCGTTGCACACTAGACGCACTTCATAGGATGGTTTGGAAGTTTGAAAAGACGACTGGAATCAAACTGCTACTCTATAAAGGGGTGAAGTTAGATCCTCAATATAGCCCAGAGGGCCTATAGGTGTGGCTTAGCGCAAATTTCGTCGGCCAACCACCATTGCGAGCAACCGTGTCACGCGGGAGAGAAAAAATGTTCATACACACCTTGTTTATCTGAGGAGTATATCCTTCCGCGCATTACCCAGAGGCGGATCATTCAGTGGAGTAGGGGGGTGGTTCCAAACTGTCCTGATCGTGTATACAGGTTATTTCGACCCTAAAGCTTTGACGAATTCTGCCCGTGCCGCGTCTCGGCCTTTCAGAATGAGAGATTTTTTTGTCTCTTCGTCCAGATCCGCCGGCGCCTTGCTCCGAATATCTTTTTTCAACTGGTGAAATTTATTTTCTTCAGCTGTAATTATTTTATACTCCACGTCTGAAATTCTCCCATCATCCAAAGCCTTTGAAACAAGGTCGGCTATACTAGAAAGCTTAGCCGTCGCCAGAGTGCAAATTTCATCATGCTTCTTAGCTTTTGATGTTAGTTTGCGGGACGCTAGCTTGCTCCCAGCGGACATGATTCCACAAGCTAGGGCAGCTATCTCGAGCCCGACAACTATAGGGGCAGCGATAACGGTGGTAAGAAGCCCAACACCCCCCACCCCCATACCAAGGCTAGCCGCCAGCATCGCGCTGTCCACAGCGTCTAATGCATTAACGGCACGCCGATATTTTTTATACAGTGCAGCCCGTTTGTCCCTTTCATCTTCCAGAGACTTCCGAAGACGGGTAAGCTCTTGAATACGATAGGCACCGCCGTCACTAGTATCGATTGTAGGATAGAGCGACATTATTCTTTGCGCGTCAAACCTACTTCTTCAACTGAGATATTAAATGTTCAATGCGAACGGTGCTAATCGACCCTGTAGTGAACAAAAGCCGGACAAAAGCAGTAACGGTAGTAAAAATGATTTCATCTACCGCAACCTCACCGAGCTCTACTATAATGTCCGTCTCTGTTGCCCGGGCCGCCCACGTTCCGTCGGCCGCGGAAGTAATGACGAGAGCAACATGCCTGGGGAGTGATGACGCACTCCATTTAATAGAGACCCCAGGAAGGACTGGGGCTAACTCTGTCTGTGCCACAGGCCCAATAACTAACTCGAGATAGATGGTTGACTCCTTAGGAGGCTTACCTAGCATATCAAGGTCAGCTTTACAATCTGTAACAGCCTTCAGACAATATTTAGTCCCCTGGACTTTAGCCTCAGTCACCGATACGGCATAGAAGAGAGCCCTGGCGCACTGCATTTTCAGAAATGACTGGTAGGTCACAACAGGAGACTTGTTGGGGCGTGTGACTGTCCTGCAGGCCTGATAACTCACAAACACCTTGCCCATGTTAGTTAACCTGATAAGTATCCCATTGGGCTCGAGGTGAGTATATCCCGTGCGAAGCTCAAGCTGCAGATCCCAGTCATCGTCGTCGGGATGGTCTATGGCGGCACGAGCATAGACCCCCTGGGGAGTGAGCTGGAGGCCATAGATCTTGTAGTTATGACCCGGCTCCCGCCACCCAATAGTGTCGGCCAAATCAGCAAAGGTTAGGGTAGAGCATGCTCTTGGGCGATGCCGTCCTGGACCTTCTGAATCAGCCATTGTGTTTTCTGATGTGGAGTTCACAACTTAGATATGCCAACGGTACAGCTTTGCCTTTATCATCACAGACCGAAAGTCTAATATCGTTTAGAGTTCCTGTCTCCAACTTCTTATAACGAGGCACAGAGAAAACCTCGTGTCTCCCTTGATTACATTCCACATTTTGAACGGGCACAACCCTGAGGAGTGTGGAGGGAAGAGAATTATGACGGTTCTCATATGATGATAGACCCTCGAGATGAATGTACAACTCCTTATATAAGAGGAGTCTGGGAAACTCTTTTCCAACAATCTTGGTATCATACAAGTCCCACTCAGATCCCCCAAGAGTGTAGGATAAGCCTACTCCCATTATATCGGCGTCATGTGCACCATTGAAGCTTACAAGACCAGTTGCGGGGTTCAGTGTCAGAGAAAACTTGTGAGGCTCAAAGAATTGCTTGTTGAGGGTACATACGTCGTAGTACCCATCGGGGATAACAATCTTTTTACCCTCCACCCATAACTCATTATTGCCCAGCTTATAGGAAATATTAACCCACGCATGGTAGAACAACAATTCCACGATAGCTACCTCTAGGTCACCATCGCGGTTGTCTAGGACCGGGTTGAGGGGGATGGGTTCCCCACGCTGGATGTTGGTTAATGTGATGTACATATTAGCATGTGTAATAATTTACGAGTTCATAAGGGTGGTAAATACCCGACGGAGCAACCATGTCTGATGTGAAGTACGCAGCTTAGATAAGCCAGTGGCACGTCGTTACCCTTTTCATCTCGGACCGAAAGTCTTATACCCCCTACCGTTCCAGTTTCTAGCCTTTTATAATGAGGCACAGAGAAAATCTCATGTCTCCCTTGATTACATTCCTCTTTTTTAACGGGTACAGCCCGGAGGAGTGTGGAGGGAAGAGAATTATGACGGTTTTCATATGATGATAGACCCTCGAGATGAATGTACAACTCCTTATATATGATAAGTTTAGGAAACTTCTCCGCATGGAATGTAAACACCTCATTGAACCGCTCACTTCTGTAGTCTATGCCGAACCCAAGAACACCACCTAGCCCTCCGAACCCTAAGACCACCCCCGATTTTATACCACCGAGACTTACAAGGCCAGTTGCGGGGTTGAGAGAAAGAGAGAGCTTCCGTGGCTCAAAGAATTGTTTGTTAAGAGCACAGACATCATAATACCCGTCGGGGATAGTAACAACTTCATCATCAAGTTTGAACCAATTGTTTTTCAGCTTCGCGGAAATATTAACCCACGCGGGGTAGAACAACAATTCCACGATAGCCACCTCTAGGTCACCATCGCGATTGTCTAGGACCGGGTTGAGGGGGATGGGTTCCCCATGTTGGACGTTGCTAAGTGTGAAAAACATATTAGCACAGCTAATAATAATGACTGCTTACGAGTTCAATAAGGACGCCAAATACCCGACGGGTGGGGTATACCCGTTTGCACAAATAAAGGATCTCACAAAGGTGGACATACAAGTCAACCTCCAAGGAGCCTTTCCGACACAGTTCCCCAACATGTTTGAAAAATACCGGTTGCCATACGTGGAGTCAGACCAGATCGTGCAAGCCTGGTACAGCAATCCGATGCAATTCTGGCAAAACCAACTCAACTTCGCAGTATGGTGTGCCACGGCGGGGTGTGGGGTGTCCGCGCAGGAGCATCTGTCCGGCCCTGACCCACTAACGCGAGCCGTCTTCATATTCCATGTCTACTACCAGATTCGCCGAATCCTCAAAGAGATGCGTGTGGCTCTACCACAAGACCAGGGTTGGAACGCCTTTGAAAATCCCTACGATGTAAGAGCCTATCAGCGTATATGCGCGGAATTTGGAATTCCCCAGAATGATAACTGGAGACGGCTCGGGAGGAATAACGGGTTGGGGAGTGTATACATTTACTGGACGAACACTGGTTATCGCGTCCTGCCTGATGGACATGATGGTGTATATGACCCAAAGCGCCATTCATTCACACAACAAACCACAAATGACATACTACACATAGATTATATCTCACAAGACGATATTCACGCTGATTCTGGCTGGCAGGCTTTCATTCTTAACAAGTCACAGGGCTTCACACGCCCCGGTGTTGAGCGAATAAATGACAGCATTCGAACCTATGTGTGGGCCATCTTAGGGGCCCAGGCTCAGACTAGAACACGAATTCTGGGAACTGGAACGGCGTTTGATGCCCAGAAGCAATTCCTGGTATTAGTAGAAGAAGCCATCTCTGCGCCCGTCGATCTCGCGGCGGCCATCAAAAGATATCAGGATGTGCTACAAAACGCGAGCTCAGAAGTTAATTATGTCTTTGGAACGGGGTTGTATATGGCCCCCAGCGACATGCTGCTCCGCATTGGCCAGATAGCTGGATATAACAACATGATCATCATCGCAGAACCAGGCCTAAAGCGTGGCCTGAATACAACCATTAATGTCCCTAAGCTGCCCACCATTGCACAGCCGACGGTAGAGCTGCCCAGCATTGCTCAGCCAGCGCTGCCGACCACTAGCATAGCTGATAAGGCAGCTGGGCTGCAGCATCAAAATGAAAAGATAGCACTCATTGCTGGGGGTGTCGCAGTCGGTCTAGTGGTCCTATGGTTTGTTCACCGCAATTAGCCGCTCTCTGATAGCCAGCAGCAGCAAGCCACCGAGTGCAACCACTAATGCCCAGAGATTTCCAGCCAGCCATCCCACACCCTTACTCAAGAAGTTAAGAAGCCAGGAGATAATACCGCCTATGATTCCTGGGAGTGCCTCCGCAGCCTTACCAGCTAGCCTGGCTAGAAGGCTCGCTAGGTCTTTCAGTTTCTGCCGAATCCATTCCTTAGCCCCAGGGCCAGGTGGCGGGCCAGGTGGTGGGATAGGTGGCGGGCCAGGCGGTGGGGTAGGACCACCACCACCAGTAATGGCTAGGGTGATAGTGGAAATTAAGAGGCCGATCGCTGTGAGAATGCTCGCTATGGTGATACCCTGCTCTCGGAACAGAGTCCGCAGCCTCGCACCCAGTGTGGTGTCTTCATTGACCACCCGATGAATGGTTTCACGGATCCGACTGAATTGGGTGCGTAAGTCTTCGTGTAACTCAGCGACCTCTATTAAAAGCCTCTTCTTAGCTTCTTCAATATCGGCAATCTTTTGCTCTTGAAAGTCCCTACTCTCCTCATTGGGTGCTATCAACATTTTCCGCCGCCTTATGGCGACCTCTTTATCTTGCTGGTCGAGAATAACCAGATAGTTTGTGAGTTTACCTTTAATCGTTGTCACCGCTTTGTCAAGCGCCATGAGCCCCCGGAGTTCTCTCACTGGAGGTAAGCCTTTCTCTCCCAGGTATTGGTCTACGTGTGAGGTTTCTAAAACCCGCTGCACTTCTGGACTCGACATAGCCCGTTCTAAGATGTTGCCAACATTTGAAGCTATTTGTGGGACAGCCTGAATATCTGCACCACTTAGAGCAGCTTCTTCCTCCGCCAGATCACTAGCAGTCTCCTCAAGGATGGTGACAACCTTTGGTGGTATTTTGTCCACAAACCCCAATACCTCTCTGGTACTCACTCTGAGGTTATTCACAGCTAACGGCATGCCATTATCATACTGTGTAATCCTTTGGTGGTTAACATAGAGAGCATTCCGGCGACCCAAACGAATTTTTGTATAATCTATACCAGTTATAGGTTTGATACCCCACATCTTCTCCACCCTTTTAAAATAGTCGTTAATAGCGCTGTTTTCTAGTTCTATGAATAAGTTGCGCTCCCCCTGTGACGTCTCCCCCTGTGACGTCTCCCCCTGTGACGGCCACTCGGTATTAACAATGCGGGGATTATCGACATCAAAATCGTCGTCGATGAAGCCTGTCTCTTCTTCCTCGCCCGTTTCAGGCCTCCCCTCTTCACCACCAAAATCAGTCAGCTCAACTCTATCCATATTAGATATTGCTACAAAGCAATAATAAACAACTAGCCATGTCTTCAAGTGCATATGGTCGTAAGCTTAACCCTTACCGCCGTCTCCGGGAGCCGCTCGGTGTGAAAGGATTGCGGCAAACGATAATCGTGACCAACAATCCTTCTACGATCGGTCCGAAGCAGCAGTTACTAGTTCGTTTTCCCAATCTCGGTGCACACGATGTTATCGTGCCTGGGTCGGTGCGGCTGGCATTCAATGTCGACCTCAGCTCCCCTGATGTCAACCGGTCCGTGGTCCAGAACCTCGGCCGAGCACTGGTTCAAAAGCTGACCGTCAGGCTATCGGGCAATGAAGTCTTCTCTCTTGTGGACAGTGACGTCTACAACGTCTATCTGGATCTTTGGAAGAGCCAATCGGAGCGGGCGAGCGCTGTGTATCAAGGCATCGATACAAGTACCGGCATGAATGTGACCAAGGCGCGTGTTGGTGCAGCGGATGCTGTTGTTCTGCCCCTCGCCAATGCGAGAGACGTGGCCATCGCGAAGGCCTTCAAAAACAGGTACTACATACCACTAGACTTTGAGCTGCTTGAAACGCATGCGCCCTTCTACCAATCTGCTCTTAGTGATCGGCTGGAGATTGAGTTGACCTTTAACGACGCTTCCCGTGTGATTCGCGCAACTGGTAAAGATGCCGGCAACTCCTCATACTCCCTAGAAAACATCTGTCTCGAGTACGAAGTAGTCACTGAACCCACGTTGGCCCGGCTAATTCGGAGCATGTATGAGAGCCGTATGGTGGTGTTATACGAGCGGGTCCTACGACATAGACGGATCCCTCAGAAAAAGGAGGACTCGATATGGAACATCAATCTGAACACACCCTGTAAGTCTTTGAAAGGCATTCTCCTATTATGGGAAGATCCCGCCCACCAAAAGGATTTTGCACGCCAACCAGAGTGGTTTTACAACCCGCAGATCACCAAAGTTGAAGTCATCGTAGAAGGACAAGCCAATCAGCTATTTGCGCACGGCTTAGCACCACATCAGCTCTGGGACGAAGCGAGGAAATTCTTCGCTGGTGGCCTCAAAAGGCACCCTGAGACAAGCGCAGTCGCCAAAGAGCTAGGATTGTTCGATGTTAGTCTAGGCGAGTACTTGACGTCAAAATTCTGCTTGTGGCTGGACTTCCGGACCTCCGACGATGACCATCTTCACGGCAGCGGCCGGCGTGTAGAGAACGGCTCTGAGGGCATCACTCTCCAGATCACGAAAGAGGCCGAACCGGCGGGGCCCCTGTACTGCTACGTTTATTTGGTTATGGACGGACAGCTGAACATCGACACCGGGAGATTCGTTAGTGCTGTTTATTAATGGAGTTCCCACTTAAGCCACACTCGGCCATCATCACAGGCCCCACATCGTGTGGTAAAACAGAATTCATTCTCGACCTCCTGGAAGGCCCGTACAGGGGTGTTTTCGAGCATATTGTAATTGCTTGCCCTTCGGTACGATACAATGAAACATACCGGGCCCGGCCGTGGGTGTGGTCAGATCGCGAGGTCTTCATATTTGACCCCGGTGATCGGCTGCTCAAATGGCTAGAGGCCTTCTATAAAATGTTTCAGGGGACACCAACGTTATACATCATTGATGACTGCAGCGCAGAGGACGCTATTGCGCAGAAGCGGACTATGTTGACTTATCTAGCTTTTAGCGGGCGACATGCCCAGCAAAGTCTGTGGGTTCAAACCCAGAAGTACAACGCCGTTGCGAAAGGCCTCAGAGCGCAGACACAATGGGTGGCGCTCTTCCATTCCAAGGATAAGGATAGCTTTGAAGACTGCCTGGATGAGAACTACATCATCCACTCTAGGGAGGAACGTGATGGGGTGCGAAAGCAACTCGAAACCAATGAGTTCTCAAAGCTGGTACTGAGGACCAAGTTCCCATTTTCTTATAAAGTGCTCAAAGCTGGTGAGGTTTGTTAGATACTAAGCATATGTTAAGCATCAGCTAAGCATATGGTAAGCATCAGCTAAGCATATGTTAAGCATCAGCTAAGCATGTATGAAGCAGTGCTTTGTTACTCCGTAACAGCCTTAGTTGTATTACAACTGATATGCACATGTTGTGTGCTTGGATGGGCTGTGCATTCCTATATTAGAGTTAGACGTTGGGTATTTGCAAACGCTGTGATGGATTGTGACACCATACTCGACCAGCTGTTACGTGAAGAGGCAAAGCCGGTAGAGTCTGCTCCGGAACCTACAACAACACCACAGTCCGGACATGCATCACCACCTACCACAACGCCACAGTCCGGACATGAGTTGCATCGTGAAAGGCTGGCAGCACTTGCGGCTGGGGGACGTGCCGGGCAGTACATAGGTGGTAAGTACTCCAAACTTACAATGGAACAGGTTGAGGCCTTGCCTGATCAAGAAATTGAGAAGCTATATGCGAGGCATGAGGCGAGGCTTGGAGCTGCAATAACAAAGACCCTAGGCACAGCTATGCTACAGATGTACGCACAAGTGGCAAGTATGTTCCTCCCCATTGCTGATAATCAAGCTTTGGTGACAGACCTGGAGGCCGACCCGTTTCTAGGGCATGCGCTAAACACAGTTACATGTGAACTCTACCATAAGTTCGGTATGTGCTTAGCACCTGCAACTGTCGCACTAGCAACTTTTAGGCACTGCCATTTTGGACATATCTGTCCTAAGCAAGAACAAGATGGAGGAGGAGACCCCCGAAATTGCTCCACAGGAGAAACTAGTGACGAAGGACCCCAGGAAAGTTGCGGCTGGGAAGAGAGGAGCTGCTGCTCGAAAGAGTCGTGAAGCAGAGAGGCTGTCTCTAGCTCTGCAGCAGGCTGTTCGTGAGAAGAAACGAAAGTTAGCCCCCGAGCATGAGGAGGCCCCACCACCGCTGTTTCCAATGGTGCCAGTTGATTACCGTGGCTGGACTCCCTGGATTATTGGAGTGGCTGGCGTTGTCGTTGTCGTCGGAGTAATTAGGCAGAAAATGCGGCGGACTAAAGCACCTGCCCCACCTGTGCCCTCCAAGCGGCCGGAGACTAACATATTAAAGAATAGAGATCCATTTTATATGGAATAATGGCAGGCGTTGATGGGAAAGCTATTGTTAACGCCGTTTACCACGGCGCTGTGGTGGCCGCGCTTACGGTAGGCACCGCAAAACTGACCAAGGTGATTTTCAAAGGGGCAACCTTGCCCAAGCTAGACGCTGATATGTATGACCTTGGGATGATGGTTTTAGACACGTCCATCGCCTTAGCACTCCGAGATTTGCTTATCAAAGAGGGCTTGATCCCCGCTGATATATTGCATAAACCCTTACAGTATCAGCCCCGCTAGCTATGGCCTCTGTCGCAATGATGATAGGGGGCGCTGTTGTCAATGCCCTCGCGTTTACGGGGGGCAACTACCTCTTTTCCAAGCTAGGGCATGCGGACGCCCATGAAGAAATGAGGCGGCACGATGAGGCTGTCGAGCGGCTACAGGCGGCCCAGGCTGAGTGGATGAGAAAGAGAACCGCGCGGCTGGACTGGCTCAACGATGAGCTACAGCGCGAAGGCCACGCCGTTCACTCTTTCCAGGATGTCGACCAGGCCATGCGGGAATACAGCCTGATCTCTGGCAAACGTGTCGAGCCCCTCGAGCCTGAACCTCGCCTGTCGGATTTCTATGTGCCATCAGAGCCGCAGAAAGACCGCGAGATCACTTTTATCGTTCTTGGGCTGGCAGCGACTGGTATTGTTGCTTACAAGTTGCTTTAGAGATTGACCGCTACTACCAAAATGAAAGATCTGGAGGATATCTACTACAGCCCTCAGGGCTACTGGAAAGGCTTGGCGGCCATTAAGAAGCTAGCTGCTGCAGCTAATGTTTCGGAGGATGTTGCCCGAGACTGGCTCAAGAAGCAAGCTATTTTTCAGATCTATTTACCCGCTCCTCGTTACATTCCGCGGCCATCTATTGATGAAGATAGACCGAATGCCGTCCATCAGGCTGACTTGCTCTACCTACCACATGACCGGGTTGGTCGTAAGACATTTAAGTATGCCTTGACAGTTGTGGATGTTGCCTCACGGTTTAAGGAAGCAGAGGCTTTGACAGACAAGAGCAGTGAAGGGGTGGCTTTGGCCCTAGAGCGAATTTACAAACGCGGGCCACTCAAATGGCCACGGCTTCTGCAGATTGATCCGGGGCGTGAGTTTATGGGTGCTGTGAGCCAGCTGGCAGCAAAGCATAAGACACAGATACGGCGTGGAGAAGCTGGGAATCACCGGCAGCAGGCGATCGTCGAGAGGTTCAATCGCACTCTGGCGGAGAGACTGTTCGGTGCCCAGTACGCCCAAGAGTTACTACTGGCGGCTCGAGGGTCCTCTGAACGTTCAGCTGAATGGGTTCGGGCTCTTCCTCAGGTGGTCGCGGCTCTTAACGGTGAGGTGACTCGTTTGACGGGTCGGAAGCCGGTTGATGCCATTAAGGACACTTCAGTATCCCATTCACCGGCCGCTCCTGCTCACCGTACTATCGGCCTCAAGGAGCCTGTGATTCCGTCTGAGGCTCTAGTTCGGTATCTGTATGCAAGCTCGCCTGGGGAGCATGAGCTTGAAGGTGGCCGGCGCCGGGCGACTGATCCTTCGTGGTCATTAACAGTACACGAGATTCGTAGAACAGTATGCCAGGATGGGCGGCCTGCGCTGTACTACCTGGTGGATGGGCCAGCGCGGGGCTTCGTTCGCGAAGAGCTGATGATTGTTCCTCCCGACACCCAAATGCCTCCTGACCGGATCCTCCCTAAGCGATGAGGCCCAGGCTGGCGATCTGCCCGTTATACATCCCTCGGTTCTCTACTCTATGGACTTCTACCTCGTAGATGGACCAGCTCGTGGATGTGAGGAGCTCCACAGCTACTCCCTAGCAGGATTCTAGGTAGCCGTAGGCCCTAGTGTTGATACCATCAGCACAAATCCATTTTTTCGTGTCCATGGGGCTCAGAGATGTTTTGTTCATCTCATAAACCCCTATCTGGTGGCCCTTGCTTCGTATGGCAACCTGTGTGTGCTTGTATTCCCGCTGACCGAACAGACTGTCCTTGTAGTGTTCGTGTCTGAGGTCCTTCTTCACAACTGCCCGAGCCACTCCTTTGGCTTTCTTGATGTTGGCGGCCTCCTCTAGGATTGAGTACATCTTTGGTCTGAGACCGACGAACTCAGCTATCGAGCGGCCGTTGCATTCATCTTTGAATTTGCCGACCACCTTTTTATTCGCAGTCGAATGGTTGGGGTGGTCACGCGGATAATCTGAGAAGTCGTACCAGTCGGGGTGAGTCTTCATGTCCGCGTACACATCCTCAGTCTCCACCTGAAGTAGAAGGGAGTCAGTATCAGTGTAGCAGAGCTGGAGTCTATTACCGTATTGGGGTTTAAGCCGATTGTACCAGAAGTCGTACATGAGGTACTTGGATTGGTCCAGGATGGCCTGCCCACAATAGACTGGTTTATTCAGCTGGACCTTGTTCTTGATGCTGTGCACCGCCACCAGTCCACCGTTGAAGATTCTACACGATTCGTAGTTGGGGCTGGCGATTAATTTTCGGAGTCGGTCAGTCTCGGTGCCTCTGATAAGGTTGACTCTGATGCGTTTGCGAACATTCTCCATACTCTTCCCAAAGACGGCATTGTTCATCAGCTTGAAGAAGTCCTTCTCAAATTCCGACTTGGCTTGGGCTCGTAGAGAGGTGTTCATCTCTATGTAGGGCTTCATCCATTGGGACTGATTGAACTTGATGGCTCGGTGGATCTGGGTGACCTCTAGACCGAGGCTGTGATAGAGTTTGAGATTGCGGTAGTGGACGACGTATCGCTCCTTGTTGTGGAGATGAGGTACCAGCTTTGTTTGCTCCGTGAACTTACCCCCCAGTTTGTTCTGGAGCTCGCGCTGATAGCTGCTCAACCAGGCCTCTGGGATGGTCATGGTTTCTGGAGCTAGCGGATAGTCACTGTGGGCTTCATGTAGGTGCGCTGGGTACTTCAAATCAACCTCAACAAGCCATCCCTCTGGGGCGTTGTCGGGGGTGTTGAGTACCTCCTCGAGAGTTGGATTGGCCCATTGGAACCCTCCGGTGGGGAGGTATTCCATCATGGCCCACCCATACAGGTTATTTGCATCTAGGTACATGATCCACGAATTGGGTGTTGTGGGGTCATAGTCTGAAGTCTTGGGGTTGTTGGCCTTAGCATACCGCTTGGAGACCATGGCCACACCCCCTCGGAGTCCCTTCTCAAAGAGGAGGTGCATATCCAAGTCGGTTAGGAGCTCGAGTTGCACCTTCGTCTTTTTTAGGAGTGCGTCCCATGCCAGGCCGGGTGCACTGATGTAGTGGGCTGGGTCGAGCTGATATACCTCCATGCAGGTGTCTCGGAATGCCTCGAATATATCAGCCAACAGACTGACGTCTGTTTTCAGGTATAGGTCATGGTAGCCTCCGAGTGTTTTGCAATCGAGCTCCTGCCACACTTTCTGGGCGTGGGCATAGTCAGAGTCACTGATTCCTTCTCGGGCGAGCTTGCTGTAGAATGCCTCTTTGGGTGGTAGGCGGTCCTCTGCAAAGCGCTCGAAGCTGTCCATATATTCGTAGGGGTATACACCCTTACGGAGAAGGAGATGTGACTGGCTCTGGCATAGCGTGGTCCTGAACTTGTTCATTAAGACAGCCCAGGGGGTGTGCTTCTCAGTGTTGCACGTCTCACATCTTGAGATTATATCGTTGCCTCTACGTGTCAGAGCCATTGATTTACCGCAGTGTGTCAGCTCGCTGAGGTTCCCTACCAGGGTGTCTAGAGAGCTATTCATGAACTGTAGACTGTCAATGAATTGCAGCTGACCGATGGTGAAGGAGGCGTACTTCTCTATGGTGTTTGGTATGCAGGTGATTGTTGTGTTGTCTACTTGTTTGGTTTGCCATTGGCTGTTTTTCTTCTTCTTGTAGACCGTTCTTTTTCCCCAGTCCAGACGGCCGGCCGCTTGCATGATGATGTGGGAGTCGTATCCTCTGAGGTTGTGAAAGACTACAGGTATCCTCAGCTTGTCTCTATTGATGCGCCATGCTAGATTACAGACATTGTGGGCAGCGCCCCGGTATTTGCCTGTAATATGGCAGTGGTCTCTCACCTTGTCCTCCTCCAGCGGCTCTTTACAGATGTGGCAGGTGGTGGCGGAGGCAAAGTCTTCACGGTCTTTTTGCCCCAGCACCATGAGAGCCGGCCGCTGTAACTTGTGGTGGATGGTGGCCTGCTCTTGTCCCAAGCGTTTGAGGAATTCGTCTGCAGCATCCTCCCCCCGATATACGACAGGGTTTGTGGTGAGCCCGTCGCAGCGTACAATGGTGTAGCCGAAGCCGCAGGGGGGCTGCTCAGCAAGTTGGCGCGTGTTGCTCTGGCTTGGATCCATTGCCGCACCATGTACTGGAACGTTCAAGGTCTCAAAGTCTGCGTATATGATGTATGGCGCCCTCATCTGTTTCTGGAGGGACTTGAAATTCATCTTTCCCTCTTTAGGCATGACATTCACCTGGCAGGCTGTGTTGATGCCTTGGCAGAGTGGCACATGTTGGTCCAAGGTTTCCTGAGAGGAGTGTACATGGAGACAGTTGAGACATGGATACTTCTTACCCCTATGTTTGCTGTTTCCATATAGAAGCCGCCCCACATCCTTGACCCAGACATAGTGCCTATTCTCATCCTTACATAGGAGCAAGAGGTTGATTTGGTTGCGCTGGAGTGTGTTGGTCCGGAGTATGGTTGGTCCTTTGTTCCACCCAAAGACTCTGATGGCTATGGTAGGATTCTGGTTTTCAAACTTCGCAATGCTGGTCAGCTGCACTGGGAACTCGATTCCTTCAAAGTTTAGCTCTCCCAGGTGGGCGCTATAATTGTTGAGCCTATCAGGATGCTCTCCATGCGCTACTGGGTAGAGCGCTGAGAGTATGGCCCATTCAAAGCAGCGGTTGTCCTCATTCTTTACATTCACAACACTACGTGGTGGAATGAAGCTGGGTGTTGCGAAGTAGCTAGAGCCTCGGAATGGTTGGTATTTTACTATGTAGAGGTCGAGCTGCACACACTCATCATAGTGCCAATCCGAGCCCTGTTCGGTGAAGCATTCACTGTCCGCGAATATCTTGGCTATGGCGAGCTTCAGCCCCTCATCAATTTCCCCCTCGTGCAGTACTTCATAGTTCCTGCTTCCATGGGTGGCGATTGCCGTAATCTGTTCGCCTTCTGGGGTGGTGCGATAGTATTTTAGATGGAGATACAGCTGCATTTTAACACTGCCATAATCCCCCAACCCTTTTACCACCAGGGCTTTGATGGCGGGCTCCATCGAAAACATAAATAGTCCAGGCTCATCATAGTCGACGCTACCTTCTGGGACGCTTGCTTCATATTTTCTCAGGCTCCCCTCAATCTCCCGGGTGAGTTTCAATTCGGGTGCATTGCGAATTAGCTCAGCCAACTCCTCATCCGTTTCCTCTCGCACACTATCAGCTCGGGCAAGGAACTCTGCTTCGAGGTCGGCGTGGCGTTGAGCACGCTGCCGGGCGCGGTGTCGTCGCTCGGCGACGATCGCGGCTCGGTCCGCGGCGGTACCATATACAAATCTCAGGGCGGTGGTAATCCCTGCTTCAAGTCGTGCCCCTTGTAGGTTGGGGTTCTTCTCGAGCAGGGTGGCCCGAGCCATCTCACGCGCTCTGGATATTTCCCCCTCAAGAACGGCCTTCCTCCTCCCACTGTATGGCATGCCATACTCGCGGGCTTGCTGTTTCAACTGAATCAGCGTAGGCATGGCTAAATACACAGATCTGTCAGTCTCTAACAGGTGAGTGTGTACGTACAGTGGATAGTTCCATGTCTCTAATTGACTTTTATATTTCTGTGATCATAGCCAATCGCTTAAACTCGGCGTTAAAAGGCTTTACCTTTTCATGGTACCATGTTCGGCGATTGGCTGCGTTATAACCACACTCCTTACAAATTGATAGATAGTTTGTGACCCCCCTCCCACAGCTTCTGCACGGTTTGGTACATGAACCCTTCCGTATTAGCACTGCATGGACTTTGCAGTAGTCCCTCATACAACTCCGATTGCAGGGCTCTGTGGAACGTAGCCGTAGCCACTTACAACTGTTCTTCGCGGTGCGCATCTTGGTATGTCTGTAGATGATACACTCTAAATCGATGGCTCGGTCGCCATGCGTGCGCTCCGGGATACAGAGGACGGCCCGGTCGGGCGGTCGCGCCCCGGGGCCCTGGGGGGTGGGGCCCCCGGGGGTTGGTTCCCTAGGGGGCTTTCTTTTGGCGCTCCTGTAGTGCCCCGACCCTTTTGGTCCCCGGGGGCTTTCTTTTGGCGCTCCTGTAGTGCCCCGACCTTTTTGGCCCCAAACCCCCAATTGACATCTACTCCCACGCTTATCGGCATGACACATAATAATGATAATGACTGAAGGTTATATAACCACTTACACGACCTTTTCATGGGGTCATGAACCGCAGGCATGTTGCAAGTTCAGATACGCCTATCAAGAGTTTTCTCATTCACTACACAATTATTACTGACTCAGTGGATGTGACCGACAAGTTATGTTGTATGTTACAAATGTCGGGCGTTATTTTAGGCATCATCTCATCTTGTTCATCTTATACCTTGCGGTGTAGAGATGAAGCATAAATAAGCAGCTGGAGAGTGCCTGTTTATGGGCTTCATATATCGAGATTTCCATGGACTCTGCTATTCCCTCTATCCATCGTTTATATGGTCGGCTCCTTCATCTGGTTTCATTTGGTCTGTTCATCATTGCTTGTTGTTGTATACTGTCAGTTGGTAGCCTAGTAATCTGGCCGAACCATTTAACTTGCTGTTTTCTAATTAAATCTAACGCTGTTATAGCCACCAATTTACTCCTGATTTCTTCATTTCTGATTATCTCTTTTCTTGATACATTGATTATTCTCAGGAATCTCACTTCCGTTGTTGTAATTTTTCTTTTCTCTTTATCTGTCATTGTCCAGATATGGCATTGGTAGAATAGGGTTGGTAGGAAGATTGTGTTGTAGAGTATTTTAGGTATCATTGTTCATAATTAATGGTTTAGACAACACAGCAATGGAAGACATGGGCCCTAGATGAAGAGGCAGTGGTGGGCCAACATGACGGTGGTCACAGTGCATTTGAGAATCCCTGGGCATGTAAATGTACGTGGCAAGGGATCTGGCTAAGGAGCGAACTTCTTTCCGAACAATTGAGATGAGAAGGACGTTCTGCAAATTACTAGCTACGTTGCGAGGGTGGTGGTCATTGTAGAAGATTATATTGTGTTATAAGAAAAGGCAATCTGGAAAATTCTGAGACAAAGAAAGGTATTAAGAGTCAATGATTAGAGTCATTAGACACAGACAATCAAACAATTTTTGGGCATGTTTTGAGAAGAAATGAATTGGAGAACTTGTGACAACTGGCAATATCGAAGGGAAGAGACCAAGGGGAAGACCGAGAAGTAAATACCTGGATGGCTTGGCAACGTGGCATTGTCGAGACAAGAACACTGAGCTTATCCACGACTCTGGTGATCGAGTGAGATGGCAAAACATGACCGCCCACGCTTATCGGCATGGCACTTGATGGATGGATGGAGAGTCAAAAGGTTGTTGACTGGTTGGTTGGATGGTTGACTGGCAGGTTGATTGATTAGTTGAATGTTTGGTTGGCTGGTTGACTGGTTTATTGACTGGTTGGTTGTTTGATTGGATAAAAGGCCTCTGGATGGATGACGAGAGTGCCAACTCGTCCGCTGCAATGAAGTTCAAGTCGCCTGAGCTATAAAAAGAGCTTGCATCTATTGAAATTAGTGTGCAGTAGAGACCTTCTTTCCGATCCAGCATTGAAGTAATAATCTCTGTGCGGAATGTGTTGCAGAATTCTTCTTCTCCTCTCAGAGCGTAGACAGCAGCGGGGCAAACAATACGCCTTTAGAACTTCACATCTGCGGAGAGGCTTGGTAATCCTTGAAACAATAGATAGATTTGGAATCCAATTTGTTGACTGGCCGCACCACGGATAGATGATCAAAGATTTTGGCAGTGTAGGCCCTGATTCTGCGGCGTCTGCAGCCCGACAAAAGGTGGTAAATGCTGGGTGGGTTGGGCCAGTGGCGCGGAAGATTACGAGCAGTTGAATGTATCACGAAGTAGATTGACGTAAAGGAGCAGAAATGCATGAAATACGTGACGTGTAATGATAATGATGCTGTAGAAGCTATTAACAATGATATGGGAGATCTTTGCAGACCGTTTAAATAACATGAGAAATACATCATAGGAATAATTGACACTTAGAGAAGATAAGCGAAAGAAATAGAAATCGGAAGATACTGACAACAGGAAATGTTAAAGTTATCAGCATACTGGTGGTATTCGAACTTCTAAATGCCATTCTCTTGCTGATGGAACAAGTGTAATTCGAAGCACGACCATTGATTTCTGAGAATGCCAGTCAATACTTATGGTGTTTTTTTTCTCAGTATAAACTTTAGGCCGGACTCCGTGGCTAAGGTCTTGCAGACGCGATTCGTGAAGCCGCTTACCTGCGTTCGAAACATAGCTGCGAACGATTTGGCAGCAGACCGTGTCGCGCTGGTTTAAACGTTATGGTATGGGAGCCGGTCGATCAGAAAGCAATGGTAAACTACTGAACGTAAACTTGCCAAGACATCAACTGGTGTTGACAGCGATGCCCTGTAAATAGGTTATGGTACAACAAAACAAACAAACCTTAGCAGTAACCAGGACAACACGGAATGTTCATACGTGTGGACAGTGCTGAACTGGCCAGGGTGCCAGCTTGCCTGATGGGAAGTGGGGGAGGGGGGCGCTTGTAGGGCCCTGCTGAAGTGGGCCCCTTAAATGATTAAGTTACATATGGTGATTAATCGTTTAAAGCGACTTCCGGTATCTGTCATAGGCGTATGTACAGTAGGTTTCCCTATGCAACCCCCTTTAATTTGATATATAGTACAACAATGTCTATTAATAACTTTTAAGTCATAACTGTGACACACCCCTACTTCTCATTTTCCGCAATTTGTTTTTGTTTGGTCCTAACCTACTAATTGTTTTGCACTGAATCTATTAAACATTAGACCAGGGGTCACCATATTATGACCCGTGGGGCCGGATCCGGCCCGCGACGTCAGTTCATCAGGCCCGCCGACGGTGCTCGAATTTGTTGGAATGCGAGACGTTGTGATACAATTTACATTTAAATATTATATTTAGAATACTTGAGATCTTCACACGTGCAGAGACCTTCTGGCTGCTATGTGCCTTAAATTTGCCATTTAAAATTGTAAATTATTGCATCTATATTTTCTTGTGTATTGCAATGTTTGCTTATTTCACGCCATCCCACGCCATCCCAAGTCATTCTCTAGGTCTTGGTAGCTCCGCTACTCTCTGTCGTTACCATGGTTCCCATGGCAACACACACCTTTCCCGCACCCAGATGCACCTGGCTGTCAACACAGGTCTGACGCTCCAGACATATTTACTTCTTTTTGCCTGTCATCAATTCTATAGGTATGCAACAAGGAATGCTTTGTTTGACAGTGATAGGTAAATGAACTACAAGTGTGAATAGGGGCAATAAAGTAGTAAAATAGCAATAAAATGCCATAGAAGCCTCGTGTTATTACGAACATATTATTCCCAGATCAGAAAAATTCCCCAGTCAAGGTGTCAATCGAGTTGGTCTCTAGGCCAGTGTTTTTCAACCTTTCTACTGGAGCAGATTCTTACGCAAATGTTTACGTTACTCAAGAAAATCTGTGCGATGATCCAAGTGTCTGTCATACTTTATGTAATAAACTAGAAGGGCAGAAATGTTGCATTTAGGCGATTTAGGTCTGTGTTGGTGGAACCCCCGGCTGCCACTCGCGGAACCCCGGTTGAAAAACTCTGCTCTATACTGTTTATTTAGGCCGGCCCTATTTATATATTTTGCAAACCTTATTGTGTGATATATTCTATTACCAAATGAACCTATAAACGTTGTATGTACCATTGGTGAGCCGTAGCTTCACCAGTGATCCACAGTACTCCGTTTTTCTTGTGTTTAATAGGATTTTAATTATGTTTCTAATTCAATGTCTTTTTCCTTTTCAAATCCCGGTTACTTCACCCTTCATTATGGCTATTAAGACAAGAAAAGTGGACGCTGAGTGTCGCGATTTCAGTGAAGAATGGGGAGTAAAGTACTTATTTGTGGAAACAAAGGACAAGAAAACCACCTGCGTAATATGCAGCGAAAGTGTTGCCGTTTTTAGAGAGTATAATCTTCGGCGTCACTATCTATCAACATATGCAAAGTTTTCTATAAAGTTCCTATCTGAGAAATATGAGTCCTTTAAACGTGGTTTAGAAACAAAGAAATTTCTTTACGAAAACGTTTGCTGAAAATGAATCTGTCACTCGTAAAAGTTACAAAATAATGCAAGAGATGGCAGAACTAGGAAAACCGTTTACTGATGGCAACTTCATCATAGAGTTATGATAGAGCCAGTAAATAGCTTGTGTCCTGAGACAGCCGATTTGTTTGAAACTATCAGCCTTTCGGCAAGTTCATTTGTGCGGAGAACAGAAGAACTTGGAGAGAACATAGTGCTACAGATACGCGAGAAAGCCAGGAACTTGTGGCATTCTCTGGTGCTGGATGAGTCTACTGATCTCTCGAGTACGCCATAATTCTCGTTTTCATTCGTGGTGTCAATTTGGACTTTCAGATAACAGAAGAGTTGGTATCTGTTTGCAGTATGCATGGAACAACAACTGGAAAAGACATTTTCCTGAAAGTGCAAATTTTTTTTGCAAGACTATAACCTTCAGTTGAATCGGCTTCAAATGTGTTACAGCTGATGGAGGAAAAGACATAGCTCGAGTGAGGAAGAGTCTGGCGGGATAGATCATGACTCAGTTGGAAGATTTGAAAATTCCGGCGCTCTGTTCATACACTGCATCATACG